>JAMLFT010009061.1:0-13067 GCA_026544285.1 Pachyrhizus erosus | reverse complement strand
AAATAGTCAAATAATTTTTTTATATAGACAAAAATTAAAAATCATCTTAATTTTTAAAACTAAATATATATTTAAACTAAATTAAAATGTATTCATTTTAATTATAAAATTACACTACAAATACTTGTTTTAGACACAAATATAAACAAGTTTTGATTAATTTAATCTTATTTAATGTCATTATTTAAAAAATACCCTCAAATTAATTTAAAATAAATATTATTTCTACTAAATATGATTAAAAATAATTTTAAAATTTATCTTGTACATAAAAAAAAAAAACTTAACTAATACTGATAATCAGTATAAAATTAGACATTTTATTTTTATTTGAGTCCAAAGTATT
Organism: Pachyrhizus erosus; assembly: GCA_026544285.1. Classification (NCBI taxonomy): domain Eukaryota; kingdom Viridiplantae; phylum Streptophyta; class Magnoliopsida; order Fabales; family Fabaceae; genus Pachyrhizus; species Pachyrhizus erosus. Next base: position 12,721 of record JAMLFT010009061.1, on the reverse strand, counting down.
TTTTGTGAATTAATTTTTTGATGTTAAAAATCCAGAAGCCTACTAATGAGACATGAGATAGCCCTGCCAAATCACGGCCAAGTGGCAGAATCACGCGGTGACACCAACACAAGGCGTTGGCTCGCTCGCTTCGTACTTAAGCAAAAGCACATTGAATTAGTAACTTGGAAAAGTCGTGTCTCCATTGTGCACATACATTTTATTCCACTCATTTCCTTATAAAATCCGAAAACGAAACCACGCAATGTCCACGTCCAACATCATCCTCAAATTCTCGAAACTCACGATCCTCGTTTTGTTCGCTTCGGTTTGCATCGCCATGTCGGATTCCTCCGCCAAGCCCCTCGACCAGCACGCCACCGCTTCTTCCTCCGCACCGGCGGTTCACATCGTGTACACCGAGAGGCCACAGGATGAGGAGCCTGAGGCTTACCACGTGCGAACCCTCTCCTCTGTCTTTGGCAGGTGCGTGCGAAATCCTTCTCTTCAATTAGTATCTATAATTAGGAAAGAAAAACCCTTGCTTTACAAGTTAATTTTGTTTGTAAGTCTAAATTAGCTCCATAACTCACAATTTGAAGATGGTGCTAGAATTTATTCTAGCTATTATTATTGGACTTATTGTGTCATTCTCTGTGCAAGCATTAGAGTGTGTTGGAGATCCCATCAACTAGTAATATTGCATGACCAAAATTTATTAATCAGTTTTTGCACTGTTGAGTTGGAAGTATAATCCACAATTTTAAGACTAGTGATATGACATAATTACATTAGAGTATATAAGTGGGTGATTTTTATCTTATTTGTACAGTTTTGTACGGTTGAGTTCAGAGTATAACCCACAATTTTAAAACTTATAAGAAATCCCAAGACTTAATTTGGTTCGACCTTAATATGAGATACTTAGGGCTTTCATCTGATTGAGTTAACATTTGCAGGGATCAATTTGCCTGTTTAGTTCTACCAAGAATAAGTACAAGATTCACTTTTTTAGGATGGGGGATTTTTAAAATTTTATTGGAATACACTGAAACTATCATCCAATTATAGATTGTAATTTATAATAAGATTGTTGACTCTTGTAAATATTTGCTTTGAAATTCTTTTCTTGGTTGAAAAAACATGAAAATTGAACTCTGCTTTTATATTTTTCGGGAGTTATTTTGGATTAAGGACTATTTTCAAGACTGGATTGGGTGTTTACTGTAGATTTGACACTGGTTGATTCAAAAAATCCTTTAACTTTTTAACTGACTTTAAATTAGTCCCTTTAATTAAAGAATCTCTTGTCGAAATTGACATTTGATAATTCAAGGAGGAGTTTTTTGTTTTAAAAAAAATAGAAGAACTAATTAGTCTAGAAAAATTCAAGCTTCAGTGACATTTACCTTCTAAACAATTAGTTACTATATTGGTTATGTTAATTTGTACCTAACTACCTATTAATTTTTAAATGGACTAGTATGACTAATATGCAGGCCCTTTAGGGAGGAAAGTAAAATTTTTACATTTTCTTTTTTCATTAAAGGAACTTGAGAATTTAGTCTTTTTTTCTCTTCTTTTGAGTAATTGTGTGATTGGTGAATGGTTCCAGTGAGGAGGCTGCAAAGGAAGCTTTGTTGTATAGTTACAAGTCTGCAGCAAGTGGGTTCGCTGCTAAGCTTACTCCAGAGCAGGTCGAACAGATTTCAAGTAAGTTTGGCTGGTTTTTAATCTATTTTTAATTAATCATTTTCCCCCATTTACCCTGATGTAATATGGTTCATTACTTCATTTATGTTATTTTATCCTTCTGAAATTCCGTGATGTATTGTGGCTCTTTAATGTTAATTGTTTATGTTTGCATCTAACCAAGATTTGTGTTTTGGATGATTGTCTCATAGTTTTGTTCTTGGGTTTTGATTGACAATAGTTTGGACTGGTTAGAAACTTGCGAGGTATGACTTAATTTGTGAAATTGCTTAGACATGTGTGACTTAGTTTACTTCAATGACAACATTAATTAAATTTTAAACCACCCCCAGTAAAATGAAGATAAAAGAGCAAATGACTTGCATCTATGGTTTTTATGCTTAATTTTTATGCAGAATCAGTTTTTAACTGAATACTCTCAATTTACCATTTATATTATAAATTTTTCAGAACAAAAAATAAGCTGAATCAAACCGAACTTCATTTTATTTCTCTTCTCTTTGGTTTTCCTTCATGGACAACCTTGATTAAGCAAGCTTTTAATATCAATTGCAGAGCAGTTTTTGGTACCTATATATGCTTCCCCCCATATCACTGTTAGCATTGTCCTTGGATTTTTTTTTTTCTGAAACATTGTTGTGATGTTCTTTTATGCTCTGATATCATATGAAAAGAGTTTTAAACATTCAACTGATAGAGCTTCTTGAAGCATTTTGTTAAAGATAATCAAGTTCCTCCTGAGATTTTCATGATGCTCTTGCTTGCTATGAGTTTGCTAAATCATTAGACATCTTAGCTCTGTGTCTGCTCTGCATGTTTGTTTCCATCAAAATGCACTTTCCAGATTCCTCTCTCCCATGCTTTGAAAGTTGTTCTGTGGCAATCACAGTGATTGGAAAATTACGATGAGCCCTGAAAGAACTTGAGAGATTTTCTTCTTTGTGAATTCTGGCTTTATTTGAATCATTAATTTCATATCTAGGAACAGACGAAGGCAAGAATTCAAATTTTAATGTAACATTTTGAATACGAATCCATTAGTTGAGTATTCGTATTTAAATATAGGATGCTAAGTTTAGAATAAGTAACCATTTGCATCTGTGTTTCTTTGTTGTGGTCAAAGGATTCAAAATTGCAGGGAGTGGGACTGTTTTGCCGTTCATCTTTATTGATGTAAATCTATTTTTTTTTCTATGATGACGTTATTGTCACATTAGTAATTTTGTCGTTATCTTGTAAATACAAGTCTGTTTTTTTCTCACTCTATCATAAGATTATTGGCACATTTATTTTGATTATTTTAACTATAATTACCAATGAGTAAACCTTCATATCACGTTCTTAAGATTGTAAGCAAAAGTCATTTTAGTCTGTGACTTTTCTAAATCCCCATCTAGTTCGTGAGATTGTTAAAAGTTATTCACTAGATGATTAGAACCCTCATCTATCACTTAGTTTGTAATAAAGTTATTCACTAAATGATTATAGAAGTTAGGGACTAATTTGCGACTTACTGAATCACTAATCTTGATCATTTATTTTATTAGGATAAAATATTTTTTAACTACCTCAAATATCAGAAATTCACTTTTAGTTATTAGAAAAATTTTAATACCAGACTCAAATTCTGACAAAAGGACTAAAAAGAGAATTTAAGAGATTAAAGAGTGTAAATTTTTATTTAAAGACTAAAAAAATATATTTCCTAAATTAAGAAATTAAAATCATAATTAAATCAATGAATTTTAATAGGATATAAAACCGAATTTTGAGAATCAACATTATCTCTTGGCTCTATGTGTATTCCTTCTGCTGATATACTATTTCTGCTGACTTTTCTCATTGTGGAAAATGAGCTCCCATATGCCCATATGAACAATAATATCCTATGCTTGATTGAAGTTTAAATTTATACTACTTTACATAGTGCAGAGCTACCAGGTGTTCTTCAAGTTGTTCCAAGCAGGACATATCAGCTCCATGGACCAAATAACCTGAAGTAGAGAATGTTCATATAAACTTGTATCGGTTCCAAACCATTATCTACACCATGTATAAACTAAACTAGTCTGGCTCAGCCTATACTTATGTCAATAAGAACATGGGATCAATATATTATAATACATTGCAAATATTTGTGCTACATGCTTATCAATGTCTCATGTATTTGAAGTGGCACGAACGTGCCCTGTGTTGTGCATATTATCCGGTAAAAGGAGCATTGAGAACGTGTTTATATGCCTTGAGATATTGTAAATCCTGGCCACTGTTGTTGAACTGAATTATTTATTTATTTGACTGGAGATAAGTCACTTTCATTTATTAACTACAGATTTATATTTATTTGTAGAGTTAGTTTAGGATTTTCTTTAGAGAAAAATACGTTACGATGAAAGATATTTCTCAAAAAAATAAGGCAATTGAAGTTTTGTTTTGAATAGAAAGGCTAAAATCATACTGAAAGAATGGTTTTAGCGCTTTTTTTGGTACATTTTTTCTTTGGCACTTAGTGGTTTAATTGGAAGTTATAAGAATGATTTGTAAAAATACAAAATTATATTATAGAAGTATTTTTAAATATTTATTTGTATAAATTTTTAGTTATATGAAGGGTAAGTTTGGTCCAACGACCTTAAAAAAATAAGTATAAGTAGGTTGTGAAATTTTCTTGATTTAGCTTAAAACATCCTTTTAAGATAAAATTTGTTTGGTATTTTTTATAAAATAAAAAATATTACATAAAATTAATTTAATTTACATAAATTTATTTAATGCTAAAATTAAATAAAAATATTAAAGTATAAGTGTTTAATTTTTTTTACTTTTTAGACATGTCAAAAGGTTTTTTAATTAATAAAATTAAGAAAAAGAAGAAAAAAAGTCTCATGCAGAATTGATAGAAAGCCTCCATAAAAAACTCCACAAGTTAATTTTAAGTTACTTCAAGAAATTTTTTAAAAAACTCTATTTAATATTTACATGTAAGCTCCTAGACAATTTAAGAACTTATATGTAATTATTGTTTGGTCGAACTTCTTTTAAGGAGAAAAAAAAATAAAAATAAGTTTAATCAAATGGTACTAAAAAATATGCAATTACATATTTATTTGACCAAGTTACTTATATTTATGTGATTATTTATGGTATTAAAATACTTTTTAGTTTGATGTATTTAACATGATATGTAATTTAATTTGGTCAATTAAGCTAATCTCATTACAATCTTATTAATTCTTCTCCTTTGTATTGTCCAATATTATCCAAGAAGAAATGTAAGCTGAAATAATATAATCCAAGCAATATAGTCATGAGAAATTAAGGCTAATTTAAAAAGCCTAATTGTTTAATTAACCTATGAAAAATTAAAGTTAGGATCAATTTATGGTTAATCATTAGTTTATTGCAGGAGAATTTTAGGACGTAATCCAACTTTTGAAATTGTTTTCATTATGAGACAAGCTAATGGAGTAGCTCATGAACTTGCTAGGATAGCTCCATTTACATTTAATCATATTATTTCATGCGTTGAGCATTTGGTTATAAATGAAATGATATGAATATCTTTTAGTAAAAAAATTAGTTTATGTGATTAACTACATACTTTTTAAAGAGAAATGTCATTAAATATTAATAAATTGTCATGTCTACTTGCCATGATTTTTTCTTAAGTAAATGAGTAAATTTTATACTAAAACATTCATTATGTAAAAATTCATTTCACATGATATGCAAAACTCACTAGTAAATTTTAGTGATTAATTGTTTATTGCGAAAGGATTAAATACTTCTACAAACTGATTAATGATGTTATTATAAAAAAAATTCCTCATAGTTAACCTAGTGTAAATAGGTGGTTAATAATCAACCTATTGTGATTAGTCACATATTTTTTCAAAAACAACGGTTATTACATGTTAAATTTCCATGTCTTCAACCATATTTTTTCATAATTAAATGAATAGTTCTTTACTTAAATAATCACCAAGTTTCAATTCACATGACATGCAAAACTCATTTTTAAATTTTTAATGATTAATTGCATTTGATGAAAGAGTTAAAATTTTCTATAAATTAATTAATGGTGTTATTGTTAGAAATATAACTCATGATTAACTTGGTGTAAATATGTGATTATCAATTTAATGTGATTAACCATATTTTTTCAAAAACAAAAGTTATTAAATGTTGTTAAATTTTCACATCTTTAATTATGATTTTCCACAAGCAAATGAATAAGTTTTATACTAAAACATTCATTAAGTAAATTTTCATTTCAACTTACATGCAAAACTCAGTTTTAAATTTCAGTGGTTAATTGTTTGTTGTAAAATGATTAAATACTTCTACAAATTGATTAATATTCTAAAAAAAATTACTCAAAGTTAATCTAATGTAAATATGTGGTTAATTAATTATAGTATAGTGGTTAATCTACTTGACATGTAATACACAAATTAGTTATAGACTTTCGTGGTTAATTGATTATAATAAGGTGGTTAACTTGATCTAAAAACTGGTCAACAGTTTTATTTTGATAAATTTGTCAAAATATTAAAATGTAAAGCAAATTGCGAACAATAAAGCTTGATCCTACAATAATTGTTTCACTTACAAATTTATTCTCACATGTAAGTCTATATTTGATCATTCAATGGTTATTTAAGTATTCAATCACAAAGATGGTTTAATTGGTTGTAAATAAAGGGTTAATCATGTGCTCTACTCGGTTCATTAGTACTTCTTCTAAAAACATAAGCATCTATAAGCATTTTTGTTCCTAAAAATATGAAATGTTTTAACCTTTAAAAGAAAGAAATTCCTAAAATAGTCCCTAAAAATATAAAAAGTGCAACAATTTAGTCTTATCGTCAACCTATTAACATTAACATTCTTGCTTACACAACACATTATGTGCACACGTGACAACTAAAAACTACCACATGTCACTCATATGGCTATCACCTATCTAAAAGTTGATTTTTCAATTTAGTCTTTGAACTTAATCACTTACAGTTTCATATTAGGATCATCCACTTATGTAAATCCCTCATCTCACTAATTGTTTTCTTATATGACGAGACAATCTTGATAGTCTTTGATATGGAGAAAATTCAAGGTTACACTAGCAATGCATCAAGGCCTGCTAAGAGTATAAGGAGTGACGTATGAAAAATGACCTTTGGAGAGTAAGTAAGATTGGTTAGAAGATGACTAAGGAAGCATGCTTGAGCTTTGAAAAGAAATATAGTTGAATTTTGGATTTGTTATTGATCTTCGTTGAAACTTGAACACTACATGCTTTAGCTTAGTTTTGGAATTCAAATATGAGATGTTTTGAACTACTTGCATTGGATCTCATACCAACTATTGAAGAGTATGATATCATGTTGAAATTGTCCACCAAAGAAAAGGTGAAGCTTTATCTCTATAAAGGAAGATATGTGGCAAGAAAAAAAATAGTTGGTTTGATTGGCTTATCAATGGATCAAATAGAGTTTGAAAGTAAGGGATTAATTCAAGGATGGAATAAACCTTCCTAGAAAATCATTTGGGGAATCTATCCAAAAAGAAGAGTTAGGAATACTTCAATGCAATTATAACATTAATCCTTTATGGACTAATTTTATTCCCGATCACTTTAGGCATGATCAATGAGGCAATTATGAATGTGTTATTTGCTTACGAAACAAAAGTAGCAAATCCAATTCTAACTATTTTAATAGATATTTTCCTTTCCATGGAGATATGCTACCAAAAGAAGAAAGGGATGTTACAGTGTTGTAATAATTTATTGCATGTTTGGTTTGTGACGCATTTATATACATCCAACCATATGGGTTACATGTCAGATCCTTACGAAGTTTTCACTGCATCCTTGTGAAGAAACAAGAAGCTGTTGAATGAAAGAAACAATTATCAAGATTTGAGGCATAATATTTTCCATGGGTATGTCCTTGGTACCAAAGATATGGTCTTTAGTTGAGGGAATTTTTTGAATGTGTCATTAATAGGGCCAAGAGAATGTGTAACATACACCCCAACTATAGCTCTTAGGAAACTCAAATGGACTCAAAGTGTGCTCATGATTGAAGAATTAGGAGGACTGAGTTTTTAGTATGCTTCAGTTGATGGTAATGGGCAACAGGCAGAACTTAGAGTGACTTGGGAAGATGTTAAAAAAAAAAGAGAGAAAATGAGCTTGGAAAACCTCGTGTGACTGCCTCACTATAGTATAAGGAATTGAGAAGGCCAAAGGAGTTCCTATTCTAAAAGAATCCTCACATGGAGAGGGTCTATCTCAAGAATCTAGCTAAGTAGTGGCTTTTTTGAGTTCTCAAGTGGAAATATTGAAGGCTCAAATGAGGTTGATGAAGGAAAGAGAAGAAAGTGCAAATGTAGAAATAGAAATCATTAAGAAATAGTGCCAAAAGAAAGACATAGAGATAAAGCACTTGAAGAAATTTGATGAGCTAACACTTAAGTGTGACAAATTGAAGTCTAATGTTGAGGGGTTGCATTTGGTTGCATAACATCACCGTGAAAAAAAAAAGGAATAGATAAAAACCTGGGAAAACATGACCAATTGTGTTCAACACTGTGTTGCAAACTTGGAAACATAAGTCCAACAAATGGACGATGAGATCAAGTAAAATCTAAGAATAAAGCTTTTCTAGAAGACTTTTAAGCTATTGAAGTAGTGTCAAAATCTAAGAAGGAATCTCATGTATAATGACATGTAATGTCATGTAAATAGAAATTGTATTTCAAAATTTTAAATGTAATAAAATAAGGTTTTTATTTTGTGCTTGCTCAATTTTGATTTTGCTTCAGACATTAGCTATTGAGGAAAGGATTTTCCCTTGGATAATTGACAACTACATTTTTATCTTGAGATGATTGGTCCTTGTTTAAAAATATGGGGTGCATCTTGCATTGCTAGTATATAAGTCCTCATCTATTAAGGAGAGAATACTCCCTTGAAATAAGTGTCAATCACTTGGCGACTTATGTAATGCCCAACTATTTTCTTAAAATACAAGGAAATCATTTAAATAAAAAAAATATATTTTTTTTGTAATTTGAAACTTTAAATTTGTTTACTTGGGGAAAAACACGACACCTTCAATTTTTGTGTTCCCTTAATGCTAATTGATTAAGATTATAGTAAAACAAATTCAGTTATTCTCCTTAAGTTCCAAAATCGGAACAAAGAGACATACATTCCAAATTAATTCAAGATAAGACAACACTTTGTCCATGTGTGATCAATAGCCATAACTTAGTTCAACATTATCCTTATTATAGACTAGGAAACCTAAAAAGTAAAAAGTTCTTCAAAAAGGTAAATTACAATGCATCATTCCCAAAAGAAAATAAGACCTAGCATACTAGTTCTAAGCATTCTCAATAAATTACTGCATGCATAATTATTCTATTTTAACTAGGATATTACAACTCTACCGTTCTAAAAAGAAATTTCATCCTCGCAATATCTACCTTGAAATAACTGGGGATACATTTTCATCATCTTGCTCTCCAATTCTCAAGTTATGTCACCTTCGTCCTTTAGGTTCCATATCACATTGACCAGTCTAATGCTTTTGTCCCTTAGTTGTTTTATCCTTTGATCTCCAATTATTACAAGTGTCACATTGTAAGTTAGGTTATCCCTTATCGGTATATGATCAGGCTCAATCACATGAGAAGGATCAAGAGTGTATTTCCTGAGTTGGGATACATGGAATACATTGTGAAAGTTTTCTAAGTTTGAAGGTATGACTATTTGATAGGCAACAAGACCAATCCTTTTTAATATTTGGTAAGGACCAATGAAATTTGGTGTGAGTTTTCGAGACATTAACGTTCTACCTACTCCGGTCATGGGTGTCACTTTTAAGAATACATGTTTCCCAGTTTAAAATTCTAAAGGTTTCCTCCTTTTGTCATAGTAGCTCTTTTGTTGATCCTGGGTTGCTTTTAGCTTTTCCTTGATCACTTTCACGTTTTTCGTGGTTTGGTGTAATACTTTTGATCCTAAGAGTAAAGAGACACCAATCTTGAACCAGCACAAAGGTGTCCTACATCTTCTCCCATATAGGGCTTCATAGGGTGTCATACCTATGCTCGCGTGGAAACTGTTATTGTAGGTAAACTTAACTAAGGGCAGAAACTCATTCCAACTTTTTTGTTCCAAAACACACGCTCTTAGTAGATCTTCTAGGGATTGTATAGTTCTCTCAGTTTGTCCATTAGTTTGAGGATGATATGTCGAGTTGAGTCTTAACTTACTTCCTAAAGCTTCTTGCAAGTTACCCCAAAATCTAGAGGTGAAACAAGAGTATCTATTAGAGACTATGCTAGAAGGTATACGTGCAATCGAACAATCTTCTTGAGGTACAACTGAATTAGTTTTTCTAATGAATAACAAATATTTATAGGTAAGAAATGAGTAGACTTTGTTAATTGATCCATAACTACCCATATGGCATCGTGTTCGGACGTCGTCCTTAGTAACCCGGTCACAAAATCCATCAACATGTTGTCCCATTTCCATTCTAGAATATTCAACATTTTCATTTGTCTAGATGGTTTCTGATGTTCCACCTTTCCTTTTTAACACGTCAAACATGCTACTACGAACTCTACCACATTCTTCTTAAGTCCTTGCCACAAGAAGTTTTTCTTAAAGTCTTGGTACAATTTGGTTGTTCTAGGGTGAAAACTGAGTTTTCTTTTGTGAACTTCTAATATCATCCTTCTCATTTCCTCATTTTGAGGGATACAAATTTTTCCATTGACCTTAATCACTCCATTTATACCCTGTTGAAATTCCATCTCTTTACCTCCTCCTACAAGGCTCAATTTCTCTTGTAGAAATTGATCTCCTTGTCGTTTTCTCTTGATTTGCTCCATGAATTCATTGGTAACCTTGAGAATTCATTGATATCCACCGCTAGGTTCAAATTTCTAAAATAATCAATCAACTGCATCTCCTTTGCCATCATTACTTAAACGTGTAACGATTTCCTACTCAACGTGTCTACCACTATGTTTGCCTTGCTTGGATGGTGTGACAATTCAAAGTGATAGTCTTTCAAGAACTCCATCCATTTTCTCTATTGCATGTTCAGTTCCTTTTGGTCAAATAGGTATCACAGTCTCTTGTGGTCACTAAACACCTCAAATCTTGCTTCATACAAATAATGTCTCCATATCTCCAAAACGAACATCACAACAACTAATTCTAGATCGTGCATAGGATATTTCACTTTGTGTGGTCTTAGTTGGCTTGATGCATAAGCAACTACCCACCTTCCTTACATCAGTACGCATCCTAAGCCTTGATATGAAGCATTATAGTATACGTCAAATTTCTTCTCAAGATCATACAACACTAATATAGGTGTAGTGGTTAGTCTTCTCTTTAGCTCTTGAAAATTACTCTCACACATGTCGTTTCAGATGAACACCTAACCCTTCTGTGTCAACTTGGTCAAAGGTAAGAATAACTTATAAAATTCTTCGATAATTTTTTTATAGTAACCTGTCAAACCTAGAAAACTTCGTATTTCTATGAAAACTTCGTATTTTATAGTAACCTATAAAATTCCACTATATCACTACTTCAATTTTGGCTAGGTCCACAGTGATTCCCTCTTTTGACATTACATGCCCTAAGAAACTTATTTCTTCCAACCAAAATTCACACTTAGAGAGTTTGACATATAGTTGTCGTTTCTTTAATATCTACAATACAATTCTCAGTTGTTCAACATACTCTTCATGACTCTTAGAATAAACTAAAATGTCGTCAATGGATATCATTACAAACTGGTCCAAGTATTCGTGGAAGATTCTGTTCATGTAGTCGATGAAAATGGTAGGAGCATTGGTTACACCAAAAGGCATTACTAGGTATTCATAATGTTTGTAGCAGGTTCTAAATGTTGTCTTAGGAATATCTTCCTTCTTCACTCAGATTTGGTGGTACCTTGACCATAGATTGATTTTGGAGAATACCTTTGCTCCCTTCAATTGATCCATAAGGTCATCAGTTCTAGGAAGTGGGTACTTGTTTTTTATGGTCACCTTGTTCAGCTGACGCTAATCTATGAACAAACAAATGCTTCCATCTTTCTTCTTAACTAACAACACAAGTGCTCCCCAAGGTGAAATGCTTAGCCTTATGAATTTCTTGTTTAGCAACTCTTCCAATTAGCTCTTTACTTCTATAAGCTCTTTCGAGGACATCCTATAAGAGGCTATTGATATCAAATTATATTCGGGAATGAGATTTATGGAAAACTCTACCTCTCTCTTAGGTGGCAACTATGTCACATCATTTGGGAAGATTTCAAGGAATTCGTATGCCACCAAAAAACTACTGACATCCAAATCCACTTCTATTTTTGTAGAGAATAAGGCCACGTATATTTGAAAGTTTTTCTTCCTATCACTTTCAACATCAGTAGAGTTAAAACTTGAGGATTCAATAATGTGTTGGTTAGTAGTTCCAAAGTCGAAGGTTTTGTGGTGACAATTGAGGACAACATGGTTTGAGGACAACCAATCCATCCCCAATACTATATCCAAATTAGATAAGGAAAACAAATCAAATTGATTGAAAAGTTTTGACCTTCTATTTACACAAGACAATTTAAACATGCAAGGTTAGTAATTATAGGCTTATCAATGGAAGTTGATACAAACAATTCATATGATAACAAGGTTACAGGTAATACTAGACATTTAGCATAATTATGTGATATAAAAGAATGACTTGTGCCTGAATCATATAACACATCTAAAAATCTACAAATTATGATGCATTTACCTCGAATTAGGTCATTGGATAAAACAACCTCAAATCCATTCATAGCAAACACCTTTCCGGTTACGCGAGGCTTTCCGATCGATTGACTCATGGCTTTGTTGGTCTTTTCGGTGTTGGTTGTCTCTTTCTAGGGCACCAACCAAGCAATGTGTCCTGCCTTGTCACAGTTGTGGTAGGTAATCATCTTCTAAGGCC
>JAMLFT010009060.1:0-13068 GCA_026544285.1 Pachyrhizus erosus | reverse complement strand
TATCTTAAATTATTTTTAATTAAATTTATCTAACTAAAATCTCTTTCTCTCTCTTTCTTTGTAAATATTATCTACTAGATAGATAATATTTTTCTCTTAAAAAATAAAATTCTAAGTTCTATTTTAGATAAATAAAATATTAAAATTGGAGAAGAGGTAGTTTTCTAATTGAAAATTTATAATTTTACTTATAAAAAAATAAGATGTTATAATAACGATAAAAATGATATAAATCTATTGTAACAATAGTTCCAAATTTAAGTAGGTTTGCATAGAATTCGGCAGATGAGATCATTTTAGGAATGTTGCATTCCTTTAGAATTTATGGGGAATTAATCATTTTTCAACAATCTATATTTTTTAACCTTTATTTTTCTCTTTATTTATATTTTTTTTCTATCTCATTTAGTATTAATTAACATTTACTATGTTTAAATATATTTTTCCTTTCTAAGAAATGTTGTATTGCATTTGTATTGACCGAACCAAGTAGATAGGGCAAACAAATTGAAACTCACAAATATTGTCTAGACTTTGAGAGATAATACCCGCTTAGATTAGGTATGGGTATGATATGATTATTACCCAATTTTCATAAATCATGACGAAGACGAGGATTAGTATCAAACTATATCTATAGACCCACACCCGTACCCATCATCATTACATTTTTATTTATAATATTTTTTTTCACAATATATATATATACATAATATATTTATTAAAAATTTAATTGTTATAATTTTTAAAAATGTATATTAATTAGCTTAATAGTTAAAAAGTTTAAATTATAATAACAGTTAAATAACAAACTTAAATTAATATGTTTAACTAAAAGTATAATTTAATTCTTAAACTTTTATCTTTATTTTCTTTACTACTCATTATTTTTATATATGGTTTCAATTAAAATTTAATTAATAACTAAATATATAATTTATTTAAAAATATATAAGTAAATTAAAATTAAAAAAATTGTATAGTGAATTACGTGTAGGTATACTCAAACCTAACAAAACCCAATGGAAATGAGGATGAATATTAAAATTTTAAACCCACCTCTTTTATATCCAAACTCATACACATCCTGTCTTTTTCCTAGACGGTGATGGAGAGAGTCAAACTTGTCCTGAACCTGTCTTATTGTCATTTCTAGAACCAACCATATTGCTTTTCCAAAACTCATGTGTGTGAGACTTCCACCTTTTACTAGCCGCTTTGAAAAGATATATTACAAATTGATATATAAACTATAGAAACCAAATTATTCTAAACATTGTCAAAATTTTCCTTTTGGAATACTACTTAAAAACACAACAAATTTATTATTGAATTATAATATAAAAATCTTTAAATTTTCCACACAAAAATAAAAAAATTATATTATCATTTCACTAGAAATTACAGTAATTATAAATTATTGTAGTTAATATAATTGATATTATAAGTAATGGGTGATTAATTTGGGTGATACATGTTAAACTTTTTCATAAATAAGGTCTTTGATAAGAGATTTGTGCATGACAAATATCTTCATTAAGAGAGCTAGTTCCATAGTGTTGTGGATGTACATTAATGGAGTTTACTTACTCCACCCCACCCTTCCCTTTTTGGATGTATAATAGTAATATTAAAGTTTGAAATTATGATCTCACTTAGGCATGATAACTAAATCTGAATCTACAAGTACTATATTGAATTCATCCCAATTTTAACGAAAAATATCTGCTTAGATTGGATATAAATACAAATATAAATATTATTCAATTTTCTTAAAAGAAGATAAAAATGGAGAAGAATATCAAACTATACTTGTACTCGTACCAATCACCATTACATATTTTTTATAATATTTTTGTCACAATATATATATACATGATATATTTATTAAAAAAATTATTGTTATAATTTTTAAAAATATAAATTAATTGACTTAATAGTTAAATAATTTAAACTATAATGATAGTTAAATAATAAACTCAAGTTGGTACGTTTAACTAAAAATATAATTCAATTTTTAATTATTTATCTATATTTTATTTGATATTCATTATTTTTTATATATGGTTTGAATTACAATATAATTAATAAATAAATGTATACTTTATTTAAAAATATATAAGTAAATTAAAATTATAAAAAAATAGTATAGCGAGTTACCTGCGAGTATATTTGAACCCGACAAAACTCGATGGACATAAAGATGGATATTACAATTTTAAACTCATCTTTTTTATACTTGAACTCAAACTTATCGCATCTTTTGTAGAGATGAGAATATGGAAAGTCAAATTTGTCACCAACCTATTACATTGTCATCCTTAGTCTCATTAATACTGTTTTAATTTCTCACCACTAAATCACCTCTAATAATTTCACTTTCTTAAGGGAAAAATTAAGTTAGGAGTTGGGGCGTTGGCCCCTATTAATTTTCACAATTTAATTTTTTTTAATATAATAATAATAATATATAATATAATATATTAATATTAGAGAACTTATTTATTTTTTAAAAACAAATAATGATATTTAAATATTTTTTATTTTTCTTGGTTTTTATAAAATATTTTATTCTTCTTGTATAATTATTATTATAAAGATAATGTTATTCTTTGACTATTTTAGATTAATATTTCATTTTTTATAATTTTATTGAGATAATTATATATTCTTATTTTTTAAAATATTTAAATATTATTTTTTAATAATATTTGCTTCTATCATTTGTTACTAAGACTATAAATAATTATATTTACAAAAATTTATTAATCATTCCTTTTTATTATATAATTTTATTATAAATGATTTGAGAATCAACTATTGTTTGTTAACCTTTGTTAATGTAGTAAGTTTAAATACAAATATTATATAATGGATTGGATACTTACAAATTTTCTCACTTTGATATCACTTCTTTATAATATATTTTTTAGGATATTGATTGTGATATTTCAACTTAATTTTGGACTCGAATAGATGGATCCAATGACGTTACCATGCAAACCTTGGAAGAAATAAATAAATATCCAATTACAATATATATTAGTCAAAATTTACTTTTAGTATAGAATTATTGTCTTAACATAATATTATTTTTTTAAAATTTTTAACAATTTACAAGCATTTATTTTTAAATAGACTTTGACTAATGAAATTTTGTGACTAACATAATTTATTATACTTTAATAGATTTTTAGAACATAATGAATAGAAAGTTTTTCTAAAAATTTAAGATAAACATAAATACCAATTTTTAATATAAATTCATGAAAATTATTTATGATATGTCAAATTAGTAATCAATATTTATAATCTTAAAAATTTAAAAGAAGATTTTTATAATACTGATTATCGATATATGTAACATTTTAATAAATTATCATCCTAACTTTTTGAATATTTTATATAAATATGATATTTACTTGCCCACGCTCCTCCTATAAACAGTATAAGGAGTTTAAAAAATCAACCTTCGAATCCATTTTTCCAACATGTCATTAGGGAAGACAATGTTTGTGCTGATCAATTGACAAAGATGGGGAAGCTGCCTCCAAGGCTTGTCCGTCTGAAATTAATGTTCTTAATGGATTCTCTCTTACTCTCGGATGCCATGGGCATTGTGTATAGCAAATTTTAGTTGCTGTTGTTTTCTGATTGATAAAAAAGAAAAAGAAATTAAGAACTCGAATTCATGTTATTTTGTACAAAAAATAATTTGAAAATAATTTATGTTTACACTAAATTCAATTCGTAATTGCATTGTGTTCGGCTTAGTAAAGTAGTGTTTGACTCTCTTACTTTTTCATCTCAGAAGAAGTTCAGTCAAAATATATTTTAAGAAAAATTTTTAAAAAATCAACGAGCTTAATTTCTATATAAAAAAACAACTTAAAAAATTAATTGAAGTATTATTCTTTTTTAGAAAATAAATTAATTGAATTTATGTTAAAATAAAATTACTAAGTATAAATTACAAATATCTTTCACTGAAAGGTAGATGCATGTATGAAGCTGCTAGGGCAATTGTCCCCATAAGGTTAATTGGTTTTTTTTTTCACTTGACTCTATTTAATAATTCGTTTTCCATAAAATAAAAAATAGACATTGCCTCAATAAGACAATTTTTTAAAATAAATGTCAAAAGTTATATGAGATAAAAGAGAGAATAATAAATTGATATTAATACATTATCTTTCTAATTTTATTTGTAAAAGCTTTTTTTGTTTTACTTAACCAGATTAAATAAGAAAAATTGCTCTCATAAAAAATAGGTGTTGCTTCCAGAAGACAATTATTTTACAAAATAAACGTAGAAAGTTACTAGAGATAAAAGAGAGAATAATAAATTGGTCCCAATTTTACTACATTACCATTCTAGTTTTTATGTTTTGTAAAAGTTTATAATATTTTTCTTTTATGAAAATATTATAAACCATTTTATTGTCCCTATTTTTTTTTTTGGAATCACTTATTAAAGACAAGTAAGATTATTATAAATAACAAGACTTCCTATTTAATCTAATTAGATATAAAACTCAAACTTAAGACTTTTAATTAAGTTAGAATAATACTATGTCAGTTGATATAGTGTATGGTGATCTCAATAAGTCTTTTTAATTTATGTTAAAAATTAATTATAAAAAAAGATTAATCATAAAATTAATTTAAGTACCCTACTAGTAGGTAGTATTTTTATATTAAAATTAATTATAAAAATAAAACAAAACACATTAATTACAGCATCTATTTTTTTTTTAAAAAAAGTCAAAGATGCTACATAAATTTTTTTAACTAGTTTATAATTTTGTATGACATACAAGCTTATTTTATTAGCTTATAACTTATTTTTAAAAATTATTTCAAATAACTTATAAAAATAATTTAACTTATAAATTATTAACTCTTTTTTTTATAAGTTTGATCTTTATTAATTTATTTTAAAAAAAATTATCTATTTTAATCAAATAATTAATTATATTTTTATATCATTTCATATTTATTAACTAATTTATAAATTTCCAATTTTTTAACTAGCTTATAAATTTTAACTTATTTATAAGTTAATTTTACCATGCACGGATTGTCACACACACATAAGGAAAGAGGTTAAAACAAGTATTGTAATATCTATTCCTGTAAATATTTGCAAATATTAATTCATATATATGTATATATCGATTTGATAGATGAAAAATTATTAGAGGTAATTTTTGTGAATATCCTTTACATCCGAGTCCAGTTATTGTTCCCATACACAAAGTTTGAGTTAAACACATGCTACACAATTTAACGATTTAAAAGATGCTAAAATAACATTCACTACTTGATCTCATTCAATGATGGTACTGTAGACTAAAAATATTTACTTTATGAACTAACCTCATTAATAAAGAAAGCTAAAAATACATGGAAATGAAGCTTGTCAAGTAGACTCTCAATACAAGGTTCAATATACGTCTTGCTTAATAGAAATAATTTGAATAATCCAAATCAGGATGATTTGTGTTAAAGGTTGTCAGTCAGTGGTTAACATTTTCTCGTTGCTCATCGAGTTACTTGTTATAATGTTCAATATCTGAAAAGATTCAATGGAAAACCACTTTTGCAGATAACTTTTGACACTTAAAGAACTGCATAATTTTTCATACATGTAATTGGCAGTTATAATTGTACAGTATTATAGTATTTACAGTTTTATATGATCATACAACTGATTGACTTGATAAAATACGTCTTTTATACAGAAGATTTGTAGTATAGTGGCTATCTTTTGCAGTTTTCAACAATGAGATTTCGAAACAAAACTATGCAGTTGCATATGTGTTTATTTGTACAACCTAATCCCCAATTTGGCCAGTAGCAGCTTCATTTGCAAATAATAAAGGAACAAATGGCACTTCTTACACTAATAACCAGCAAGCCATTTGAACCTGATCATGATGGACCATTTCTAACATCCACACTAAAATCCACTTAGGAATATTCAAACTTCTAAAATAATAATCATTTGCTTACAGGACCATTACATGGTAATTGGAAAAGCAATAATCCTGTGGAATGATCAAAAACATCACAGGGCCAAAATTTGCACGTAGAAGATTTTAAATTTTCAACTAATAAATAAAAGTAAAGATGATCATGCAGAAAAAAAAATCATACACTAAATTAAAATTTCAATGAGCAATTAAAAAGAATTGCTATCATATTTAAAGTTTAGTAATAAATGGGGCTCTCACATATTGCTAAATCAATTACTTTATGGGATTTGGGGGGTAAGGGGTAACAAAGTCAAAAATTTACATGAAACCTAACAGTACCAACAAGGAAACAATAAACTCCACTACAAATTTCAATAAGTATCATCATCTAGTAACTGAAGTGAAACACTAAAACTGTGATATTTCAGCCTCCTTAAGGGCCAAGAACTACATAAGCAGGGTACAAAGTCAGCTAACTACAGTGTTCTCTTCAGTTACAATTTTTCAAAGAAAAATGCTATTATTCTTTATAAACAAAAGCATGAACTAATATCAACCTTTATTAAGTAAAATCCACATGTTAGTCAAGGCAAAAATCAAAACAAACCGGTCAAATCAAAATCCACCGTCATCTTTCCGCTTCCCGGTAACCTTGTACGTATCAGCCGTAACCTCCGTCAACCACAATCCAGGCCAAAGCGTCTGCAAAGAAAAAGAAAATAACGGCGTTAGGTTAAAAACTTAAAATTTATATCTTCCGATAACAGAGAAGAATCAAAAGGGGTTTGAAGTGCGACTAACATCCAACTGGTTCTGAACGTGTTTGGGCCGCTTATTGGGCCTCCGGGGAGGCCGGTAGCCCAACATGGCGATGAAATCTTCCTCAATCTCTTTCTTTGAAAGCTGTGAAGAGAACTTCACTCTTTCCGTCTTCTCGGTCGCGCTTCTCAACTGCGGTAAACTCTCCGGCGACGAGGGTCTTCGCTTCTTGTCGTCGATCTTCGCCATTTTCCGGCAATCTCCGTCGGGAACCGGAGCCTCAACCTTCGCTCTTCTCTTCCTCAGGTTCCACGGCCTCGCAGTTTTCCCTTCTTCTTCTTCGTTTCGTAAAATCGCGTCTTTGATTCTATCCGCTTCGGTCTTCAGATCAAGGATCAGCTTCTGCCGCACCACCGCGATCCCGTCCTTGGTCCACGTCGCCGTGGAGTCATCGGAGTTCGACGCTGGAGACAAGCGATCGCCGCCTCCGACGGCGGAGCACCGCATTTTGCGCCGCGCTCCCCACTTCAAGAACGACGGGGAGAAGTTGTGAAGGGGAACATCGTTTTTGGATCGATGGGGACTCGCCGCCATGGAATTGGGCTCTCTCTGATGCTCCACCATTTAACGGAAGTGGAAGGTGGCAAGAAGAACGCGGAAAGCAAGAAGAAGCGGCGAAGCTTGAGAGGGATTAACGAAGTTGCAAATTTTTTGGGTTTGAATTTTGGTGGGATTTGGAAGATAGAGGAATGGGAATATATATAGGATTAGGAGCGAAGGGAAGTATAGAGAGGTGGCGGTTTTGAGGTTTGGGTTTTCGGGTTTTGGATCGTTGGGTTGAGTTGGGTGGGTGTGTGGCCGGGTGTGTGGGTATTCTCCTTTCTCCTGTGCGTGGAGATTTGAAGTTTTGATCCTTAGAGGTGCGTAAAATACTAAAGTACCTTAATCTCTCATAGGCTTGAGGTTGTTTTAATTTTCAAAGGATAAATTATATTTTAAGTTATATAAAATTATGACTTAAATAAATTTCTTTAATATTTAACTTAAATTATTATATAAATTTCATCTCTTTAAAAAAATTTATATTATTTTAATTTTTTTAATTTTAAAATATATTTTTTTAAGTATTATTTAAATATTTTTATTTATATATAGAATTTTCTATAAAACACTTTTAAGAATCAAACGTGTGATATATTTAAATCTAGAGTGATAAAAAATACATTTTAAAATTAAAAGGATAATTTTTTAAAAAAAGACTAAAATTAAATTTTAATCATTTTTAAAAAATTAAAACATATTTAGTTTATTTTAAAATATTTGTTTAATATCGAATTATAAAAGAAAAAAAAAATACACTAATATGATTTAAATTTTAAATTACATAAGTAGATAAAAATACCACATTTTAATCAAATTATATATATTTATACGGGCATTTTAATGCATGTAATCTAATTAAAATATATTCAATCATAAACTATTATTTATGATAAAATTGTTAACTTTCATAAAAATAATTTTGTTCATAATAAATTAAAATTTTAATTTAAATAGATATGTTAGGATTTTTTTTTTAGTGAACGTATTTCTCAAGAGTTAATAACTCGTCTATTTTAATGTATTGATAATTATTTAATTAATTGATATCTAATAAAAAAAAATTATGCACACAAACTGAAAAGTAAATTCCTAATTATATATATAAGAAATAAGATTATGTGTTAAGTATTTCACGTCATATTTATATATATTTATATTTATATTATTATAAATAAATAAATAAATAAATCGATAAAAATATTATATAGTTCATCCAAATGATGGTACGTATTATATATTCAATTCTCGTAATAGAATGTTTTATTATCATTTCTTTCATAAAGATAATAACTATCTTATGTATAATAATAAAATATCATTTTAAATAATTATTAAATAAATTTTTTAATTTTATATATTTAATAATATTTTTCAAGAATACATTACAATATATTTTAAGATCTTAATTTTAATTAACAATATGGAATAATACAATATATATAAAGAAAATAAATTTAAAATTTAAAATAAATATATATAGACATTTTTATTTTTTAAAATATAACTCATCCATAACATTTAGAATGTCACTAAATTCTAATTTTCTTTTATCAAGAGTCCAAAAAAATTATATTTTCAAGAGAATACTATGGAGAACATACAAGAAAACAAATATTTTATTCACATTTTGAAACAAGATAACTAATATTTTTTATTTATTTTCTTTTCTTTTTTATTGACTACACCAACAAAACTCGAGAGATCCTCTGCATAATTTTAAAAAAATGAAAATTATATATATCTTTATATAAGTAATTTAAGATTTAATATTATTTCATAAACTTTGTTTCAACATGTTAAATATTTTTTATCTTTTAAAAAAAATGATTCTAACTACTTTATTATTTAAGTTTATCTTATACTTTATTATTTTATATTTTGCATTGTTTTGTAATTGTTAAATAATCTAAAGATTTGTTTTAACAAACCTTATCTTTCTTTATCATTTTATTTTTAAACTAAGATCTTTCAAACTATTTTATTATTTAAATTTATCTTATTATTAATATTTTTTATTTTTTATTTTTTATAATTATTAAATAATCTCAACAATTTTATACTAACAGCCTAATCTTTTTATTAACAATAATTATTTAACCCAATAAATTATAATAATTATATTATTATTTTAGTTAATCTTAATATATCATATTAAAGATATCCTAGATAATATATATATTATCATGAGAATTTTATCTTTTTAAACAAGAAATATACAAATGAATTTAATCTGACGTGATCAAATCGGACTAAACCGAACCGGCATAACTCGTACCGAGCGGACCAATATTTTAACCGAGTGAACCAGTTTTTTGTTGGTGAGAGTTTTTTACGTGAAGCCACGTGTCCCGAGGAAAGGATACTGTCGCGCGTGCTGCCCAAGGTGAATGATGTATTTGCAGGAGTCAGGAGTCAGGAGGTTGTCCACATGCAATGCAAACATGATTTTTTACTTTTTTTTTGAAAATACAGATTTGTTTAGCTATTATATGAAAAAATTAACATGTATATACTTTTAATATTTATTTTTTACAATATTTTTAATTTTTATGTTTATTTATTTAATACTGATACATGTGATTCAATCAATGACACACTGATTCAACCAATAACCCAATACTTCAATTAAATTTGATGATTGGATTGAGTTTTAAATTTATGTCTATATATTTTTTCTAAATCCTGATATATCTAGACTATGAATGTTAGTCACAACATTGACTTTTTGCAAATGATATTTTATCTCAAACTCTTCCTAAATGAACTTTACACTTAGTCACAAATCTCACAAAGATTTGGACTATGTAAATACTACTTATCTTACTTTCTTACAAAAGATTCTTTCTCTTACCTGATATTGGTATATGAAGTCTATGTATGTTAATCCACTATTACATCCTTTTCATTAGAATTCTTTTATCACATATCTCTTTCCTCCCAAAAGAAATAAAGGACTCTTAAGTAATGTCTTTAAAAAAATTAATAATAGTTTTTCATTAATTACTTTTAGTCAATTACTATTATAGCACAATTCATAAGACTAACTTAGTAGCATAGTTGTTTAATTTACACGAAAAGACTATAAATAACATGTCTCTTATAGAATTATGATGTTATAAGATAAATAAAGGAATAAATTAATACTCCTTTTTTTTTTTACATATCAAGTTCTAGTATAGTAGGTTAATGACACTCCTCAAACAATAAGCATAAAAAGTTTATTTTAACAAAGATTTTGGTCTATATTTAAGTGATCAAAATTTTTTCCCTTAATCCAGTGGACTAGCTTACTAACATCTTATTATTCAAAGTATGTACTCTGCTTACAAAATAACAACTTGTTCTTTATCTCATCACCTTATCTTGAGATATAAATAATTTTGCTAAAATATATCACTCATAGTAAGAAACAACAATTTTTATTGTCTAAGAAATATTAATTATTAGGACAATTAATACATATTATTCAATAGTTATCAAATTTTATTTATTTATTAATTAGAAACTATCCATGTTATATATAAAAATCTATTATACATTTAACATGTAACTAACACAAAAATTATAATTAATCACTTAAATCAAATAACTAATAAAAACATATATACAAGACTTATTTGAAACAACTCTACAAGAAATTTCTTAAAGGATAAACTACCATTCAATATATATGTTTAGGTAATTAAATATGGAAACTATATATAGGTAAGTATAATTACATTGATACAAAAAAAATGATTAGTATTCATAATATAAGATTTTGATATTTAAAACATGGAAGAAAAAAAATACACTACAAGAGATAAGAGTATTTGCAGCGACAATTATTGTTGACAAATCTAAAATGTTACTATGAAAATAACTTCTACAAACAAGAAAATAATTGTTGTATTTGACTACCTAAAAGACTGATGTCAAAAATTTTGCAATGATATTTAATGTTGTTATCGCTATTTATGTTTAAACAACTAAATTTGTAGTTATCATTTTCTCACATTTGTTACTGACATAAGTAATTTGTAATAACCACTAAAGTTGTCATATTTTACATATCTTAATGATTATTGTTTGTTGCTAAAAAATATTATTTTTAATCAACCAAAGTTGTGGCAATACAATTACTTTTTTTAACTATTAATATTATTGTGACATGATGCATTTTCTCAACAATTAAAGTTTTTATGATAGTTGTCAACAACATTAATTTTAATATTTTTTTAATAAAAAAATGTTGTCACATAAATTATCTTTCTTAACTATTTATATTATTGCACACATTTTATATTTGTGAAATTATTATCTCTTAAATATCTAGTTAGTTGATAATATTATATGTACTTTCTAGATTTTTTTATCTTTTTATAATTTGATCTATCTTAAATTTTTAAATTGATTTTTTAAAGTGAATCTTATCACTTTGAGAATAAAGTGAACTAATATATATCATTTAATATTTTAACAGCTTTGATTAATTTTATATTTAAAATATTTAGAACTTAAAACAAACTTAATTTGAAAAAATAAGCAAATTTGGTTGTTACTTTTCTTATTTTGGAGGTCATTATCAACACCCAATTTTGTTTGGATAATTAATTTAAAATGAAAAATGAAAAAAATTGAAATAAAAAAGAGAGAGTAAAAAATATCTTTTTTCCACTTGTTTAATCTAATTTAAACTTTTAAAATATATCTTTGTTTCTTTCATTAAAAATTGTGTGACTTAATTTCAAAAAGAGAAAAAAAAAAACAAAAAGAAAAAAAATAATATAATAATATTTTTTGATGCTCATTGTTTTGTTTTTCACTTACCCTTCTCACCTTCACAATTACTCTATATATTAGAAAATATCCCTCTACAACAAAAATACCAAAACCAATCTTCACTTTTAGTGGGACCAATTATTTTCCTTTCTCACTTAGGCCTCACCTCTCAATAGCGTTAGACGACAACACAAGGCCCTCACCTTTTGTTTCTTTCTCTCTCACATCCTCAACACTCACTCTTGCATTAATTGTTTCATCTACATACAACAATCTCTCTATATTATATATGTAACAACCTCATTTTCATCACTAAAATAAACATACATATAAGTCTATCTTCATTATCAAGACAAAAGTCTACATAAGCATTTCATTATTATTACAAAGAAAAAATTTAAACTTCGTCTCCCGAATCTTCAAAGGGATCCTCTTCCTCAGAGGAATCAATTCTGGGAGCAAATATGACTACTTTATGCCTAGTATGGCTTGAGGAAGAGTTATTTGGATGTCTCCTCTTAGGATGTGATGGAAAATTGGGAGGTGATTCAAACACTCGTGGTGGTTCCACCTGAGTTAGCACAATAGAGAGGTCTATCTATTCGTAAGAAGTGGGAGCAAATAGAGTTGCATGAAAAAAAGTAAAATGAACATAACCAGTGTAGGTATCTAGTTGATATAATGAATCCCTCATTCATCGTCCGCACAAAGGAGTTATAGACACGTGAAATAATGGGTGAAATTCTTCAAAAAAAATTTCCTAAAAGGGTTAGTGTAGAAGTGAATATTCAATTCTTAAATAGTCATACAATACAGGCATACCTTGTAACGACTAAAGTTTTCAATAAAATTATTATTAATTATTAAATTTTGTTCCAAACAAGGAAATGCACTTAACTATTACACAGTAAGTTCCAACTTTAGTCTTACAACTTAAAAACCAAAACATAACATAAAAACTTATACA
>JAMLFT010009059.1:0-13068 GCA_026544285.1 Pachyrhizus erosus | reverse complement strand
TAACAATAAAATAAAAAAATTTAATATCAAAATAATAATTTAGATGTTAATGTGATTTCAGATAAATTATTATCTCGCGAGCTAAGTGTAAATTTTCTCACTTAATTTTATTGAAAAATGTCAATTCCCATTACTTTTGTTTTATAAGTAATTTATAAATAAAATTTTTTACATACAAATATTAGTGCATAAGAAGAAAATTTAAATTTACACTAGGAAAATAAAATATTCAATAATTTATGCAAATAAAATAACAATAAATAGGAAATAAACAATGATTTGTGCTTTCAATGTTAAATAAAATAAAATATTTAATAAATTAGATACTTCAAAGGTAGATAGGAAGCAAACAAATATTTATATTATATTATTATAATAGTAATTTAAAGAAATATGATTTAATCCAAATTATTTTCATGTTGATGCAGTTTCAGGTAAATTATCCATTATATATATTTTCTATATTAATAAATTTACTTACAAATATCATTGTATAAAATAAAACTAAAATTTACATAGCCAAAAAAAATATTTAATAATTTTCACAACTTAAAAGATAATAAATAAGAAATGAATAATGATTTGTTTAACAAATAATTTTAGATGTTAATTTTACTCATATGGTTAAAATAACATTCAATAAATCAGTTAAGTCACATGATGGTATGTAATAAAAAATATTTATTAAAAGTATTATAACAATGAATTAAAAAAATTATTTTCAATCTAAAAAGTTAAACATTAATGTAATTTTTGATAAATTATTGCTTCATGTGAGCTTAGTGTACTTTTTTTTCCTTAATTTCATAAAAGATGTTCCTCCTATGAGCTTTATTTTATATATAATTTTACATAATTTCATAATTAGAAAATAAATAATGATTTGTCTAAAAATTGATCTTAGACATTAATTTAACTCATGTTTCCTATGTTAAACAAAACAAAACATTAAGTAAGTTAAATGACAGTAAGAAAAAAAAAAATACATCAACATTAAAATTATTAAAACAATAAATTATTATTCTTTTACTCTAATAATTTAATATAACTTCAGATAAATTGTTTATTTATGTGAGTTAAATGTAAATTTTCTTTTTTTATTAAATAAAAAAATGTTCAGCTGCGAGTTTTATTTTTTTATATAATTTCAATATTAATAAACCAACCTGTTTACATCAATATTTAAATTTATATATTAAATGAAAAAAACTAATTAGCCTTTTATTATTTGTTGAAAGTCCAATTTGATAAAATAAATTATTCAAAATATTATCAATACAGTTGTTTAAAAGATATTACTTAATAAAATCCATGCAACACACGTGTTTGGTATCATTATCTTTATTTTTTCTAAAATATAAATATAAAAATAAATTTTTATTGAATTATGTTTTCTTTTTCTTTTTCATTAGATAAGAATCAAATGTTATAAATGATGTTTAACTAAAACGTTCCTTTACTATCATCCTCATGATTTAGAATTTAGGATATTATTATTCGATAACTTTAGTTAATTTTATTTGAATTGATAGAATTTTAAATTTATTCTTATATTACACACATTATTATTATCATTTAAATTTTCAGTTAATTTAACTATAATCAAATATTTATTATATTTTTTTCATCTGCATCGACATATACTTATATAATCTTAATGTCATCTATTAAAATATTTATGATTTTTTTTTTAAAAGTCAATAAAATATTATTATATTTTTGTCTTAATTACACCTTCATCTATTTAATTTCGATAATGCTTGGTCTACATCTTTTGTTTATTCAAAACAAGAAAACCGATTAGCCTTGTATTGATTGTTTAAAAGTCCAATCTGATAAAAGAAATTATTCAAAATATTATCAATACATTTTTTTATAATTTTTAATAAAAAGAATTATTAATTTTTTAACAAATGTTCTAAAGATGATGCTTAAAAAAAAAACCGGGTAACACACGTGTTTGTATTTGGTATCATTATTTTAATTTTTATATAACTTATATCAAATAAGTATTTTTTTATTGACTTCAATAATTGATGACATACTCATTTTTTAAGGCAAAATAATAATTTAAAATTGTCAAACCTAACCCTCAGACAACAAATACTTTGAATATAAAAATGATAACAAATATATATACACGAAAGATAATGATATTTAACCATTATGATAAATATTTATAAAAATGGTAATGATGGTAATAAGTATATAAGAATGATAATAATCATAACAAAAAATTCCATTAAACATAATGTTGCCTGAATGGTATAAAGTAAAAATACGTAAAAAAAAATTAATTAAACTAAAGATATGTTACTCACACAACTTGCTATAGTTGACGCACTAACCATTAATATTGATATACACTATAACACAAGGCTAGCAGAGATTAAAATACAATCCAATACTAAAATATATATATATATATTTTATTTCTAAACAATTTGAATACTTCACTTCACGAAAATTTTCACTTTTGTCTAAACAAAATAATGTTTTAGATAAAATGTGATATTAAAAATGGTTATCTGCAGATTTATGCAGTAGCTGCCAAACGTATCATTAGGTGTGAGAAGACAATTTTTGGCAAAGCATATTCAAGGCAATTAAACACCAATTTTAGCAGCATCACTTTCAAAGATGGCAATGAATAATTGACAAAATGTAGACAAACAATAGTCAGAACAAACAACCCACAACATTAATCCTGAACACAGTTTTCAAAACAAAGTTTGATTATGATGTTGGAGGAAAACGATGAATTTGGATAATTGAGAGATGTAGTGAAAAAGAACTGACATAAAATCATTTGGTATCAAGTGTCCCCAATGGCCATGCCTATTTGAACGTCGACAGAAGATGATGTCTTCTTGGCAATCAAATTCCAATCATAAGAAACAGACTAAAACATGATATTACTGGTACATTAATTGAATTTCTTAATGTTTCAGTCACACTTATGATGCAAAGAAGTCCCCTTATTATTATCTTGGCATACCTCTCAAATAATAAGGCTGTGCCAATTGAATCTTTAAAGACCTGAGTAGAAGAGGCTCTTAATCTGATGCATGGATCTCAAACAAATTAGGGATATTAAACAATCTTAGGTAGCAAACTTTAAAAGAACATAATCAAATTCAAAAGAAAAATCAAGACCATCAAGAAAGGATCTCAAAATTAAGAAAAATAATTAAGATTTTTTTTTAGAAAAATGGTTGAAATAATAACTAATTGATGAGAAGAAAGTCTTATAAATCAAGAGAAGCCAAACTGTTGAACTTGCTTTGAACCGTTTGATCTTCATCATTTAACACTGAAGATGATCAGCATATATTCCTGAATGGTTGAAATAATGAACTAATTGATGAGAAGAAAGTCTTCTAAATCAAGAGAAGCCAAACTGTCAAACTTGCACTGAACCGTTTGATCTATAACATTTCTCACTGAACATGATCAGCATATATGTCTGCTAAAACCACCCAAAAGATGTTTTGAGCCCCAAAAGTTATCTACTTAATTTATCATTCCAATTAAGGACACCTAAGAACTATTTTGTTATGTCAGTTGTATACATATGTCCTTTTTGTCGGCAATAGATAGATAAGGTTGTGTCTGCTTTTCCTCAATTATTAAGTATAGAGCATACATGGAAGGCTGGCTTAAAAAATCACCAGAAATGAGAAATAATATCATATTTAATTTTGACAGCTAAAAGAAGCAGAATAAAATTGAAAATGTCAAACCCACTCCAAGCATAGTTTAAAACCATCAAAATTGAGTCAATCAACGGTGTGTCAATAAAAACTTATTATTTGAATTAACTTTGAAAATAATAAACATAAAACTAGAATAAATAAAAAAAACAAATAAAGCTTGAATTAAAAACCACATCAATTGCAACCTCCCACCAACGTAAATAGTTCCACATAACATGAAGCTACACCCCCCATAAACTTGTTGGCAACACCTTTTAATATGAAACACATTTGCAAAATTGTCATCTAAGTTTCATGTCATACTCTTTACACTTAAGCAACTTAGTTCTAGTTGTAAAGTTATAAGCTATGATCAGTGGATCAAAGCATGAGGGCGCAAAATATGAAATGAGTAATTGAATATGAATGTGTGTATAGTATAAATAAACATAGTTGTCTTGTCTGAAAACTATACTTGCTGGTAAAAAGGAGAACAAAACATAAAATCTGCCCAAAAACAGAGTTTGCAGAATGTGCTAGTAAACACTCAGGCCGCAATTAAATTCTCGTATGTTTATCAAATTATCAAACATGGTACTCTGCCACTGTCATACAGATGCTTGAACGCAAAATTATAAAGTACAAAAAATAACAATAAGTAGAAATGAAGACAAACCATCAGCACAATTATAGCCAAATTTTCCTTCAATGGGGTTAATACAGACATCAAATCACATTTAGAACTAATGAGAGTATATACAGAACAGAACAAAGGTTTTAGAGAGTCAGTAGGAAAAAAAAATCAAGAGAAGATTCGTAAACGAAAAAACGATGCATTACCTGACTTCAACCTGCTACATATATATGCTTGAATTTCAAATTCAATTTGTCGCCAAAACAACGACTAAAGTGAAATATAGATTATTTAATGAATAAAAATAACTTAAAAAAAAAAATACTGAAGAATAGAAGTGCTAATTCAGAACCAGACTGTATTATAATTAAAAAATGAACTAAAAATGTTGAAGTGTCTTTGTTTTTCGTAATCCAAAACACCCTTCTGGTTGCCCACAGTTTCTACCTCCTGTTACTGACTCTAATGTAGGAGCAAACATTGTAGTGTTGAATGGAGATGAAGCCAGTGATGTTGCAATTTTATTATGGGATAAAGCCATGGCTAGCTTATTTGAAAGAAAAAAATATTCTACTGGAAATTTAATTGAAAAGAGGCAGGGGAAGAAGACCTACACAATGTTTCGTCAAAGTATTAGATGACCTTGGCCAACGTATGAGAATCCATGGAGGCTTTTCATTTAGTAATGAAGCATCTAGCAAACACTACAACAAGGTTGTGCCAACTATTGACTTCTTAGGAGTGATAAAAAACCAACCGAGACTTTCCCCCTTCAAAGTCCTAAAACTTCTACTAACTATTGCATTTGAGGCTCCACTGAGTAACATCTCATTGAGAGCTCACTTGGATCCTTTTCATATGTGTATGACTCAATAGGCAGGTAAGCTGAAAAGTTATGTTATCGTTACAAAAGTAATATGCTTAGCAAAAAGATGTTGAGACGATATAGATCTACATCCAATGATGCGAGTGTGGTATGGGGGCTTGGTACACATGTCAAGTGGAAGCTTAGACATGTGCTGGGAACTTCACCATTATGTTAAGGCTTCTCATATCAAGGTCAACCTTATTGGTGAGACACTTGAAATTATAAGGTTGGTCTAGTGAATGAAGAGAGAAGGGGAGAGGAAAAGGTCATAGGTTTGGATCCCTTCCGTTAACAAAATATTAACAAAATTATCGATTTACATTTGTCAATAAATTTTTTTTTGATGAAACACCTAATTTTGAGACAACATATGGTCTAGTTGCCTTGTGTGTTGCTTTACATAATTTGTTAATGGAAAAAGAAGTGGCTTAATATGCAGTCATAACTTGATTATTTGTTCCAATTTATGGATAGACTTATTGATGGACTAATTTTAATACACTCATTATGATTTTGTATTTGAATTTATTACATATTTGTTTATTATGTCTAATAGTGGGGTTACCACTAAGTTTTGTATATTTGAACTTGATTAAGCTTTAATGCAAATATTAGTTAATTTTCAGATTTTAATGTATTTTGATCTTTGTCATTTGTTTAAATCATATCTCGAGATCTAAAAATGAGTTTGATATGATCTTGGTGTTTACGAAAAAATTTAAAGAAGACTTAAATAATCTCTTGGTTCCTACAAAATAATATGTTTTTTAATTTAGTCATTAAAAGTTTTTTTTTGTTTTTGTCTTTTAAGAATTTAAATTTTTTGGTTTTAGTCCCTACTTTTAAATAATAACATTAATTGATAACATTAATTCACATCATTGGTTTGATTCAAGTTCGTCAAATTTATAAATCACAAATTTGATACCCAAACCAATTACTATCAATTTTGATTGGTATGATTCATATTGTATTCAATTAAGTTAAAAATTCAAACTAATTTAATTGATTTGGGTTGGATTACCAAGTCCAAGTTGGTTAGATTGATCTAAATCAATAAACACTCCTGTTTGATATCATCATTATTTTTTCTCCCTTGAAATAACAATTGCAACCTCAACACATCCCTCTTGTACACCTCTCTCCTCACAATTTCTTTCAATGAGGGAATACACAAAACAACTTCTCTCACCTTTTTTGTAAATCCCAAACCCCCACCTCCTCCTCCACCAAACCCAATTTGTTGCCTTATTATCCTTCTTCTCAAACCTTAATCCCCTTCCCCTATTTGCAAACCCCAAATCTCCAACATACCCCAATCCTCCACCTTTCCCTCATTTCCAATCACATATAAGGCTATTCAAGAGTGTAAGGCTATTGTTGGTTCCTTCACTCGTAGTTTATCTTTCTCTTAGTTATAATTTCATGGATTAAACCATCTTTTTTTGACTTTAGTTTTTCTTTTTGTATTATTTTTTTATTGTTTTTAGTTATATATAAGTGTGAAATTTGGTTCGCATAAGGGGTTGTTTTGTTGGATTCAATTTTTTGCGAGATTTGTGATTAGGAACTTGATATTTATGTATGGAGGATGATTTAGAAGAGAAAAGAAGTTAGCGAAGGGAGAAGGAAAAAAGGAAAGAAAAGGGGTTGGACAAGCAAGAGAGGAAAAAAAGGAATAAAAAGGATAAAGAGAGTTAATGATGCATGAAAATTTTTGACCATAAATAAATATTAATTTTAATTAAATTATAATTCTAATTTTGAGAGATTTTAAATTAACAAAACTTGTATTATAAATGCCACTAATTTAATTACCGTTAGTTACAACTGACTATGTTAATAATAGAGATTTATCGTTACATATTCTCATGAAGTAAGGACTAAAATTTAATACTTTTAAAATGAGAAACTCAAATTGAACTTAAACATATTTAGATGGATAAAAATATGTTTAATCCAAAACCTTTCTATACTTTTTTTTTTTTTCAAAAATAGAATCCTCTAAAGCCCAACAAAACCCAACAAGTCCGTAGACCTTTCCAAAAACCAAAACGACTGATAGAACACGTGTCAAGCAAAAATATCTACATCATCGAGAACCTTCTTTTCTTTGTGACCGCAAATACCTTACCCAACCAACAACACCAGGCACGCCGATTCGGCATTCAATTTTTGTATCCAATCCGCACCGTTTGATCCATTTGTTTCCAACCAATCACAGCCGTTAATCATTACCAATTCCCCCATATATAACCATCACAAGTTTCACATCCTCCCATTCCATTCCATCGTTGCCGCGTGAATTTTACTCGGCGCATTTTTTGTGACTCAACAAACCCTCGTTACGTTCGGTCAAAGGCAAAGTCAAAGTCTCGGTCCATACATAGCCGATCGAACCTTGATCTGGTTTTCAGGGATCGTTAATTGCAGGTTCCGTTGATGTTGTTGAATCAATTTCGTCAGAGGTCAGCGGAATTTCCGATCAATTTGGCGAATTTCCGATTGCTGTTATTCTTATTTGGATTTCATTTAATCCGTTTTGATTTTGTTTGTAGGTTTCGGCGCAGCCGATGATAATCGTGGCTTTTCTGCGATGCATGTTGACGGTCTCGTGTCGAAACAGAGTAATTAACGCAAGATTCGTTTTGTAATTTAGGTTGTATTGGTAACATCCTTTAGGAGATTATATTTGATATGGTTTATTGATCTGATTGGTTGAAGTGGAGGTTATAGTTGCGAGAGAGGTGTGTGTGAGAGGTATCTATACACTAAGATAGATGTTCTGCTGTTAGTCCTTGTTAATGGACCTTTGCCTTGTCAGGTGCGCTTGCATGGCGGGTCGAAAAGCGTTAATAAAATTGTTATTATTTTTGTTTGGGGGGAGGGAAGGTTTCGGGGATGTTTTATTGTTTTTATTCTTTTTGCCCCGATTCTCTTCTCTCCCTCTCTTGTGTTGTTGTGTTTTCTCCTTCCCTTTCTCTTCTCTTCTCTCTCTGCTCAGCCCTGTGAGTGAATTTTTATAAGTTATAGTACACTTCGCGCGTAACGGCTCAACGAACCCAGCAAGGTACATGATGCTGAACGCACACTTTAATTAATGTTAGTTCCGTAGTTTACGAATTATTCTATAAAATTTTACAACTTATAATTAACATAATGCCTCGCATGTACTTAATTTATAGTTTTGTTTTATTGTCTTGTAGTTATTAAAATAAAAGGCAATCGCTACAATCACTGCATATTTTACGTATTTGTTCATAGTTTGTTTTATGTTTTCGTAGTTAAATGATTTACATATATACACTATCATGTGTTTGATATTATTTGTGATTACTAGAATTGAAATGAAAGTCTCTTTCAATTAAATGACTCGTTTAATATTGTAATCAGTATACAATCTCCTTCAAAAAAGAGGAATGCAGCTTCGCTCCTGGTTGTATAATGTTTACAGTTATATATACTGTGACTGTTTTACATTTCCTGATTAGTATTGAATTGAAATTGAAGGATTTTAAAAAAATGACTCGTTCAACATTGTAATCAGTATACAAGACAGTCATGTCGCATGCGCCTGGCAGTATTCACTATAATTTTGATTAATTAAAAATTAGTAACTATTTATCATTAAGAATAGGAATGATCTTTATTTTGGTTGAGCTTTTAGCTTGTTTATAAGTAAATCAAAGTGGCTTTGGATCATCTGAAAATTTCTAACCTTAGATGAGTAATTTACAATAAGACAAAATTGTGTAAATGCTTATTATTTGGTTCAGCACTCATTTGCACCTCTACTATTATCTAATCCTATGTTTCAAATTCTTAAGTTGCAAGTATTATTTATATTAAGTATATATGTATATATGTATATACGTATATTTATGTCAACCCCAGTGTTACAACTATAAACACTAGTCAGTCTCCATGTAGAATCGTGCCTGTATTATTATGATAATCTTTTAGGGTTGATTGATGTTTTACTGTCGTTGTATATGTAGCTATTAATTGCACCGGTACATGTTATATTATGTTTCAAATATCTGCCGCCATGGATAGCTTATGTGGAAATGAGTATAAATGGCAGTAAATAAGAGCCATCTGGTGCACAAGGTTCCTTGCATGTTCAGTATTCTGTTTTGGATCATCACCAGATTTGACCTTTTTCAAGCATTGTGCAACCGGGGTTACATATCCTAGATGTCTAGAAATGGAGTCGGATATATGCTTTAAATAACTGCATCTAGTGCAGCTTCAAGGTTCCTTGCATGTGCAGTATTCTGTCTTGGATCATCTCCAGATTTGACGTTTTTCAAGCATAGTGCAACCGGGGTTACATATACTTGATGTCAATTAGATGATGAAAGTATGTCTTCTTATATTTTAGCGAAGCAGTGCAGGACATTCAAACTCTGTTGGAGGTAATTTGTTTTGACCTTGAATGATTCTGTTTATTGCTGTGTATAAAGTTATATTAATTCGTCTATTTACACTAGAGGAAAAGAGTTACTGTGTCTCTATAATTTTTGAAAAAAAAAAATAGTAGTGGGTGTTTGCTTTGAGGTGTGGATTGTTTGAAGAATAGGGATAAAGAAGGTATTTGAAAAGGTAGTTATAAAATAGGATAAAAATGTATATATCAAATTATTTGTTTCCTTTATATACCGTTTATATCATAGATATAGATGTTGCATCAAGGATAATTTTTGTTCATGATTGTGATATTCATTAGCATGCTAGTTTTAACAGTAAGTTGTCATAGCGTATGGCATAGTTGTTTTCTTTGATTTTCTCTGGGAACTTTGATAGCTCTTTCCCTGGACACTACGAAATAATTTAGTGCTAAGTATTGCATTTAGAGCCTAGTCTATATGATTATTGCCTAGCGGGTGGCTGTGGTGTATTTAGTTTGATTTGGTCCTTAGCTATTGGTGATTGACTGAAATTGCATTTCTTCTGACACAATTATGCTTTGTTTGCAGGTTTATGTTAATCGTCCTTGTCTTAAAAGAAGTTTTGTTTCAGTGCTGTACTGCTTCAACATTTTTTTGATTTATCAAGAGATTTAACTTCGCTGCATCGACATCAAACGAATGTGTTATGCCTGTCCTGTAATATCTACGTTTAAATTGTATATTAATATACAGTGACATTCCTGGCGTTGGTGGATGTTTTCATAGCCTTGGTCATTGTTATTGAAATTCCTCCTCAATTGTTCTGTAGTCCTTGGGAACAAAGTATTATCACTGGTTTGTTTTCTACTCTACTTTTTACTTTGATCATGTTGAAACAGTTTGTCCAGGTCTTCCTGTAAATGTTTCTTATTTTGTAGTCTATTTGGTGCAGTTTGACTAAGGCAAGCGCACGTGATTTGACCTTGTACCCTAAATTCTTGGTTTAAAATTTGTTTTTTTGCGAATTAGATTGTGGGAAGAGGAGGTCGATAATCAGTTTGACTTGGTCTTTAAGTTATTAATGAATTGAATATTTTATGTTGCGATAAATACATACTAATTTTTTGGGAGGATTATCGCAGTATCCTGGTTGTTGTATACTTTTGGGGCCGTAAAGGGGAAAGATTCACATTTTAGAGTAATCGGAGTCGAAGCTTTCGTAGGCAGTATAAAAAATGTTTAGACGGTACATGGTTTGTTAAAAATGGCCTTTTTTAGTGTAAGTTCTCTGCTTTTTCTTTTTGAAGCATAAATCCATCCCGATTGTGTATATAGGCTTTTGCAGTAATGTGGGTTTTGACCAAGTTACAAGCGGAATTACACCCCATAATAAAATGAACATGTTCTTGGGTTTGTTTTAGGTCTGGTGATCTGGGTTTTAATATTTAGAATTTATTTTGGCAAGTTATTCTAGCAGTTTATATTAATTTTATATTTTCGGAAAATTTAAGTAGCCTTTTGCTAATATATTGTTTTTTCGTTTTTTATTTTCATTAATCACTAAAAAGGTAAAAATTCTTTTTTACTTTTATTTTTTAGGAATCCTTTTGCTTATCCTGATTTATTTTATTTAATTAATTTTATTAAATACTTTCGAATTAAGTTATAAATTTCAGGTTTTAGCTATGTAATAAGTTCGGTTGGATTTTCCAGCTTTTAACTTTGGTTTAAGTTTCTGGTCAACTTAAGTTTGCTCTAGTTTTTTCAAACTAAGCCTTATATACACAAAGTCAAGAATGACTGATTCTTTATATTTATAAATTATTTTGTTCACCATAGCTAAGTTCACCAAATATTTTCAACTTAATTATTGTTAAGTTTACGGTTAGCTTTAAGTTTTTAGTTGTTAGTTGGTTTTGTCAAACTCAGTCTTAGATGCAACAAATTGAAGGATATGATGGATCTAAAAGCTCGAATTGGTATGAGCGCCCAACTGCTGTTGCGTATGGGAGGTTGGTGGTTCGATTCCACCTGGATCCGCCTACACATTTCATTATAAAACTTACTGTTCTTTTTCCAGTAAATAAGGAAGTTGAGATCTCTATAAAATAGGGAAAGGTAAGTGTATGGTGTTATGAAAAATCTGTAGGAAGGTGTTATGAGCAATTGTGTGGTTTGTTTTATACTTGTAATCTTTTGGTCCATATTTTTGTATGTGGTTTGTTAAATATTCATGTTCATATTTTTATTTTTATTTATTTTTTCTATTATTTTTAGGAAAAACTTTACTACATTCGGAGCAATAGGCCGTAGTGCCTATAGCTATAGCCATCTGGTGAGAAGCCAGTTTGTTTGGAGTACCGGATTTCAAGTCCAGGTTGGTTGGTGTAGTGGTAGGGCGTAACGGAAACGGTGCATGTGGCTGGCGTGACCGGTCACCTGGATCAGTGATTCTTTGAGAGTTTTTGGCTGTGCTTGATGATAAACCGAGGCTAACTCTAGACAGTGAAGCAGCAGCTAGCAAACTTAAGGTTGTCTTTCCTCCCATCACTCTTATCAAATCTATTCTATTCAATGCCTGGGCGGCATTCACGTTGATATATAAAACAAATTCATCTTTTAATATAAGCTTACATACTTTTTTATTTCTATTTTTTAATAAAAAAAATTATTTTAATTTTTAATCCTCTAAAAAATGTTTTATTAGTTCTTATTTAAAGATTAAAATAAAAATATTTAAATCTTTAAAATATAAAAATAAAAAATAAAACTATAAAACATCCTATTTAACGTTAGCAAAAGTTATTTAAGCCTTATTTTGATTTGGTTCTTTTTGAGAAATTCATTTTAGAGGGCAAACCAGGAATTTATACAATATGAAAAATAAGAGTAAAATTTCAACTTTATAATATATATTGATTTTATTCAATTTTAATTGTTAAATTTTTATTAATAGTTATAACTAAAATATCTGTTAGACGAATTAAATGCTTCCTAATCGCATTTAAAGTTGGTCCCATATGACATAAGGTCGGCAGATTTTAACATTACACTATAGACTTTATCTGTAACGTACGCGCATTCCTTCGAACCTGAATGGTGTTGGAATTGTCGAACACAACAATTACCATACCCATTAGGAAAGCTGGTTAATACTATGGAAGACTTGGATCCATGTTTGGTGAACTTTGATTTGCTTTTCTCTCTCTATATATGTATTTATTTTTTAATGCTTTGTCATATAATTTTATTATTCTTACTAATACATCTGACTAAAAATAAAAAATTCATTAAAAAGTTTGTATTAATTTTAATATAGACTAAAATATATTTTTAGTCTTTTAAATTTAAAATATTTTTAATTTTTGTCTCTTA
The DNA here is from genome assembly GCA_026544285.1 of Pachyrhizus erosus. Taxonomy (NCBI): domain Eukaryota; kingdom Viridiplantae; phylum Streptophyta; class Magnoliopsida; order Fabales; family Fabaceae; genus Pachyrhizus; species Pachyrhizus erosus. Next base: position 105 of record JAMLFT010009059.1, on the reverse strand, counting down.
ATTAAATATATATATATATTTTAATATCTTAAAGTGAATTTAAAAGATTAAAAATAATATTCTGTAAAATTAAGAGACTAAAAAATAAATTTTTAATTAGAAGAT
>JAMLFT010009058.1:0-13069 GCA_026544285.1 Pachyrhizus erosus | reverse complement strand
TCTAAATAACAATATTTTAAAGTATAAATTAAAATAAAAAAATATTGTAAATATTATATTGATTAGAATAAATATTGTAATATAGAAATATTTAAAATATAATAATAAGAATAAAATAAATTTTTTAGTTATTATTATCAATGTCTTACATAATAAAATCTACCTCATAAATAGAAGAAAAAAAATAAAATCTTATCTTATATAAAAAAATTAAAAAGAAAATTCAAAAATATTTTAAGATAAAAAAAGAATAAACATAAAAAGATAAAAACTAGTATTTTAAAAAATGTTATTTATAATTGAAATGTTGCTTAAAAAATCATTAAAAATGATTAAGATTAATTTTTCAGTCAATAAAAAAAATCAAAAATTAATTAAAATATTATGCCAAGCATAATCATAAATATAATATAATTATTGTATTTATATGTGATATATCATGTCAAAACATATATATTTAAATATTTATCTAATCGTAAAAAATAATATTTTTTGTATTTTGTTTATTGATTTTTATTATTTTAATTATTTAAAGTTATTTTTATTTTAGTTTTTATTATTATGTGTAATATTTTTTTTAATAAATTACGTTTTAAAAAATAATTAATAATATTAAGTTATTTAATAAAAAAAATAAAAAAGACTGTCTAAAAAAATTACAAGTATGATCGTTAATGACCAGTGTGGTGTTATAGCATTATTTAAATGCAGAGGTTGGGGAGGGGTAACAGAAAGAAAGAAAGAAAGAAAGAAAGAAAGAAAGAATTAGAAATGGGAAAAATGAAGGCGATAGTGATAACGAGTCCAGGGGGTCCTCAAGTGCTGCAGCTTCAAGAAGTGGATGATCCTCAGCTCGGAGACGGCGAGGTTCTCATCGGAGTCCACGCCACTGCTCTTAACAGAGCCGATACCTTTCAGAGGAAAGGTTCCTACCCTCCACCTAAGGGTGCCAGTCCTTATCTGGGTCTCGAGTGTTCCGGCACTGTCATTTCCGTTGGTAAAAACGTTTCCAGGTGGAAAACAGGCGATCAGGTACTCCTAATTCCTCTATTATTTTTTTCTTCTGTCACTTTACCATCTATCGTTTCATTTCGTTAATTAACAACAGGTCTGTGCTCTTCTCGCCGGAGGCGGCTATGCCGAGAAAGTTGCAGTTCCGGAGGGACAAGTTCTTCCGCTTCCAACCGGTGTTTCTCTCACTGATGCAGCTAGCTTTCCTGAGGTTGCTTGCACTGTCTGGTCAACTGTTTTCATGATCAGTCGCTTGTCTCAAGGGGAAACCTTGTTGGTATCTCATCCTATTCTAAATTATTATTACCTATGCACTATGCATCTATCTTCTTTCCTCCCTTTCCTTTCCTTTTCGTTTCACTTCACAGCAAAATTCTCCTCCTAGGGTTTTTTTTTATTTTTTTTTTTATATGTCATATATTCACTTTAATTCTTAGATTCATGGAGGTTCCAGTGGAATTGGTACATTTGCAATTCAGATAGCCAAGTATCGAGGAGCACGAGTCTTTGTTACTGCAGGTTCGCTGCTGCTACTGCTTTCGTGTTATTCAACATTTTTTAGTTTCCAATGTATTTAAAGGTGGACAAATGAACATTACTACATGTCTGATCTATTCTTTGGTGTTTTTTCTATCAATTACTATCTCATCTCATTTATTGAAATTCCAATCAATGTTTTCCAAAATTTTATTCTAGATATTGCTTATTAGGTAGTCAGGAGAAGCTAGCTTTCTGCAAGAATATTGGGGCTGATGTGGGCATCAATTACAAAACAGAAGATTTTGTTGCGAGGGTAAAGGAGGAAACTGGTGGGCAAGGTATTATCTCCTGGTCGCATGATGTAGTTTTCCAGCATTCCTTGGCATTAAATAATCTATGCTGTACCCCTAATGTTTGTGTTTTTACTGGTCTTGTAGAGAAGCATGATTTAACAGTAATTAATGGATGGTGGCAGGTGTTGATGTTATTCTTGATTGTATGGGAGCATCCTACTTTCAAAGAAATCTTGATAGCTTGAATTTTGATGGAAGGCTTTTTATTATTGGCTTTCAAGGTGGGGTTAGTACACAAGCTGATCTACGCCCTTTACTTGCTAAGCGTCTCACAGTACAAGGTATTGCAAATTTTGGATTATACCCTCTTATCAATATATGTTCTTGCCCATATTCAGTTTCTACGTGTAATCATTTGTCTGTGCAAGTATACACATGGTGCTTGTCTTATATGTTGGATGATGAAGAAATTAAAAAAAATTAAAAAAAGTCAGTTTCTAAATTTTGGGTAGAAGGGAGAATAATGAGAAAATTGAAAATGGTGGAAATTTCTTAATTTTCCAATGACTTCTAATGAATTCTGTTTGTGCTTTTCACACAATCTTATATATCTTTCTGCATTTCTATATAGTAGCCTGTTTTAGTTTTCAATTTTGAGTTGTTTTGTGAATGTCTAATGGTGGATGCTGTTCAGGGGCTGGCTTACGTAATAGAAGTGTTGAAAATAAAGTCGTGATTGTTAGTGAAGTGGAGAAGAATGTTTGGCCTGCAATTGCGGAAGGAAAGGTTAAGCCCGTGGTCTACAAATCTTTCCCTCTTTCTGAGGCAGCGGAGGCTCACCAGCTTATGGAAAGCAGCCAGCATATTGGGAAGATATTGCTTTTGCCATGAAAATTGTCATAATTACTGAAGTTCGTGACATACTTTTGGATCCTTTGTGTTTGGACTTCTTTCTTTGTTACGATCTCAGGTTTCTAATAAGGTTGCGGTTTAAAATTACAGCTAAAGGAGTTGATATGGCAAGTTCATTTCAACAATCACACCGTATCTAACAATTGATATGACAAGAAGTGAATTGTTGACAACAACTCTTGCTTCTCTTCTTTGTGGCTTTTGCAACTTGCAAGGGACTGTTTCCAGGAAACTTGAATATTTTAACTTTCCAAATGATACATTAATTAGTTTTTAAATATAAGAATCACTAGCAATAATTAAACTCGAAAACTTCTTTTGGATTTGGTCAATTGAGCTAACTCTGAAAGGCACACCAATATAACATCACTTGATTACAATACCAAGACATCAGAAGACTAAAATATTTTTTTCTTCAAGTAGTTTGTATATCACAATAATTTTTACAATAGTGGGAAATAGTTTTGAAAAAGAGAGAAGTGTGACAAAATAAAGGGTAAAATATATTTGTAATTTTTGTATTTTTAATAAATATTGATATTAGTTTTTATATTTAAATTTTGATTAATTTAGTCTATAAGCTTTTAAAAAGTAATGGTTTGCGTCTCTTATCAAAGATGATTTTTACTGTTAAAAAAAGACAAACATTACTGTGTTTTGTAAAATTTAAAGATCAAATTGATCAAAATTTAAGGGTCAAAGATTAATATAAAATTTTATTAAAAATATGTGTTTTATTAAAAATATAAAAACTGAAAAGATATTTTATATTAATTTAAATGATGCGATAAAAGAAATAGATCAAATATGTTATGTGAATAATATTATTCATTGGTCTCTTTGCACAACAAATGAATAATAATAATAAACACAGACGTATGTATGTTCCTTATCCAAAGTTCATAATTTCATATATTTGGATGCTCACCGTAGAAAGCACAAAGAAAAGTCAAAATTACAGTTATATAAATAATCCTAGAAAAGCAAACCCCTTATGGAGAACAACGATAATGTTGATTCTCCAGTAATTAAAAGAGATACCCAGAACTAAAGTACGCACCCCTTAATGAGTTTGATGCATGTTTTTATCATGTACTAATTTCATTTTGATACATATGACATACGTTCAGATATTGTAAAGCTATTCATTAACTACATAAGGTCCGAATAAAAAGAAATAGACTACATAAGGCAAACCCTTTGCAAGCATCATACTGTTTTTGATTTTTTAGTTACTATCCAACATTGATTATAACGTCTGTTGGTTTACTGTCATCGACCTAGACAATTGTGCTTAACGAGCGTTTTCAACAACCTTAAATTGCACTAAATCCTTCTTAAACCCATTTTGATCTGCATGTTGCACACAACAAATGTCTGCCAAATGCACTTGGTAAGCATAATAGAAAGAAAACATGTTATCCAAAATGACTACATATTATATTTATATAAATCAGCAAAAACAAATGTTGAGATTATATATGTGTTTATACGAGTCTTATCTTAGTTGTGGTCGTCCTGCAGCTACTTCACAATCTTGAAGAACCAGTTGGAAGAATCTTAGTTTTTCCAAAAGGGCTTAATACTGTTCGCTCAAGCAAGGGTACTGTTTACATATTTCAGCTCATTCATAACAAACTCTATTACATACTAGTTCCACTACAGCCAATCTGTTCAATAACTTTGACCTTGCTATGGGAATTGAGAAAATAAACTTTTATTTTATTGTTTGGACATGTTAAAATTTTATTTTATTGTCTCTAAATTAATAAAATAAATATTAAAATAGATTAAATAAATTTTACTAATCTCTTTTATGGTAGATCCTTTTTTTAAGGAATATTATATTACATCCTTAGTTTATTATCACTTTATTTTAATCTTGAGAATTGTTATGATATCTCTAGTTTTGGTACTGATTTAATAATCACAAAAATTCAGAATGTAGCAAACAATTTGAATTTCTCTTTATTCTTTCCCGATTATTGACCAATCCCCCTAATAAGTATTAAGCGCACCCCATTGCTGACACACTGTGACATGAGACAATAAACATAAACAATACAATACAATACCACGGTGGCAAGATGCGGTTCCACTGCCACATGTGTCAATTATTATCTTAGACAAAATCATAAACCCTTTTCTTTCATCGCTTCCGCTGCCGTTGAAAGAAGCTTTTGAATCGCGTCGATTAAGGTGAGTTGAGTTCAGTTCAGTTCAGTTCAGTTTTGTGTTTTCTCTTTTCAAGTCCTTTTCCATCTCCCTTGGGTTTATCGTAAATCAAGTTTGCTTTTACTTTCTGTCCGAACCAGAAATTTGTTTTTCCAAATCCAAGTGATCCTTGTTTATGTAAATTTCGAGAGGAACTAGGTTGTTATGGAACAAACATGTTTTAGTCTCGATGGCAAAATTGAAGTTACCTTTTATTATGATGAATTGAACTGTGGGGCTAATAATATTGATTTTAGTTCCTTTCTAACGGTGTTGTTTCTTTGTTTGTTTCATGCTCAAATTTCCTTTTGTTTGATTTGATCTGTCTCTAAATTTCTTTTGCAGGTTCTGAGATTTTAGGATTTCGGCTCAGACAGGGTGTAGTGAGAATTGAGATATGATAGATATAAGTACACTCAATCCTGCACAGATTACTGTGCTGGGATCTGCGTTTTGTGTTATGCTTTCCATGCATTTCACGACGCAATTATTGTCTCAGCATCTCTTCTATTGGAAGAATCCAAAAGAGCAAAAGGCTATTATCATCATCATCCTTATGGCTCCCCTCTATGCAGCTGTCTCCTTTGTGGGTCTCTTGGATATTAGAGGAAGCAAGGAGTTTTTCACCTTTTTGGAGTCAGTTAAAGAATGTTATGAAGCTTTGGTCATTGCCAAGTTTTTGGCTTTGATGTATAGTTACTTAAACATATCAATTAGTAGAAACATTGTGCCTGATGAAATTAAAGGCAGGGAAATTCACCACTCTTTTCCAATGACACTTTTTCAGGTATAGCAGTTTTGCTATAATTTTGGGGAGAATGAATTTGTTCTACTCACGAGATATTTGCATCTGTATATGATTTTAGTGATGTCTTGGTATTCACTATTGTGTAAATTGACCTTTTGCAGCCTCGAACTGTTCGGCTGAACCACCATAATTTGAAGCTTCTAAAATATTGGACATGGCAGTTTGTTGTTGTCCGTCCAGTATGTTCCATTTTGATGATTGCATTACAGTTACTTGGGCTGTATCCAACTTGGTTGAGCTGGACATTCACCATCATTCTGAACATATCTGTATCATTAGCCTTGTACTCTCTGGTGGTCTTTTATCATGTGTTTGCCAAAGAACTGGCACCACACAAGCCTCTAGCAAAATTCTTGTGCATCAAAGGAATTGTATTCTTCTGCTTTTGGCAGGTAAACTCATTATCCTTTATGTAGTCATCAGATAAGCTGAGTTAAATGACCACCTAGAGAAGACTTAGAGCCATAAAAAACTGCACAGAGCCACAGACGCTCCCTATTAGAGGAATATAGAAACTAAAATTTCAACAGTCAAACTTGCTGAACTTACAATTCTGGCTGATATGCTGTTTGCTTTACACACAGAACAAACTGTCTTTACATATAGAATCAATACAAATAATTAGACTAGCTAATGGTTCTCAACCGTTTTTCCTTTGCTAATTTTTAATTTTTTTTATAATGCTTTTACTTATTTATTTATTTTAGTGTAGCCAACAAGAGAATAAACTCAATGTAGCAAAAATGAGAATGCTACGTTGGATGGGATGACTAAACACACTAGGCAAAATAGGTTTGGGAATGAACACATTAGAGAAAAAGTGGAGGTAGCACCTATTGTAGAAAAGATGGTAGAACCTTCGGTGGTTCGGGCATGTATAGAAAAGACTTACAAGCCTCAGTGAGGAGAGTTGACGAAATGGAAGGTAACACAATCAGTAGAGCTAGAAGAAGAGTGGGAAAAACTATAGGCGAAATGATTAAGAAGGATTTAGAGGTTAATAATTTTTCTGTTATGATTTACAACAGAGCCTTATGTTGTTGTTTGATACTTTTATCCATGTTACCGATCTCTCCTGGTGGGAAAATGTTTGGTTGTTATCGTCGTTGCTGGAAAACACTTGATCAGACTAAAGTTGTTTATTTTGGCACGATAAGTTCCTATTGTGATATAGTTTGGGGTATATTTATGTTAAATACTTTGCCCGTGAGGAAGCAAAGTCATTCACAGATAGAGTCAATTTGCATGGTCTAAAGACAATGATGACCCGGGATCTAATTAGTAAATCTCATAAATAAATTTTCAATTCCTGCCGAGTATTAGCCTAGGAATCTGTCCGTATTTGTTAATCTGTCCTTGTTCATGTACAGATCTGTGTAATAAACTAGAAATTGTATCCTAGTGTAAAATATGCAAGTCAGGGATAAGAGAAAATCAACATTTATTTGTTGTAAATGGGAAAATCTTCCCATATTTGCCCCTGTACTGTGTCTATTTATTGGTAAAGTATACAAATCAGAAATCAATTTGAGACAATTTGGCACTGAGGTTGTTAGCTACTTATATCAAATCAAAACTAAAGACTAACATTTTTCTGAATTGTTTAAAAATTGAAATATTGTTTAGATATTAAGCGCCTTTAACATTTGCCCCAAATTTTGAATGCTAAATTGTTTTGGACTTTGACGTTCATTGTTCAGTATCATATCAGTTACATTCTATTAAGAATTTCACAACCGATGGGTCAGTCCATTTCCAGATATGCCTGTCACATATTGATATGTGCATTTACAACATTGTGCTTCAATTTGCTCGATTCATCCATTTGTCTCTTACATTTATCTTCAATTCTTTTCCTAGCCCTATATTTTTTATATTATCCTTCATATATAATTGCATCATCATCTAGGGCTGTTTCTGTGATAATAATGAACTGTGTCTTTGGCCATGTGCAGGGAATGTTGCTGGACCTTTTGGCGGCAATTGGTGTCATTCAATCTCGTCATTTGCGATTAGATGTGGAGCACATTGAGGAAGCAATGCAGAATATTTTGGTATGTCTAGAGATGGTCATCTTTTCTGTTCTTCAACAGTACGCTTATCATGCTGCACCATACAGTGGGGAAGTTGAGAAAATGCTTAAACAAAACAAGAAAAATGAATAATATGATAACATTGATGAATTTAAGAGTTCTTTATTGTGGCGTTAGAAACATGAAAACATTGATGCCAAGTGGATGTGTTCTTTTTATAATGTTATTGTACTGTACAAGGTCGCCCATCCACCACCTCTATAATGTCTCGTTTTTGGTTGCTGTAATTTCCCAACCCTACTAAAAGAGATTAGTTTTTATTATTATTTGCTATCTAGTATCTACTATCTATCGTATGGCCATTTGCTTAGTATGATAGTTGTTTCTGATTACTGTGTCAGATTATGGTTTGAATCAAGGGAATGACTAATTATTACATTAACTCAAACTTGAATTTTTTGTCTTTCCAATATTGATTTGGATTGATCTGTTTCATTCTAATTTTTGCTAGACTAGTCTTGATATAAATTTAGCAATAGTCCTCAGCAACGTTGCACAAGTTTCAGTTTTCCATCTCCATGGCCAAATTTACAGGATCTGCATTCAGCCAATTCGTGTAGTAAGTGAAAACAGTGAAATGATGAATTCCAATAATTTTAAGAATAATCTTTAAAAAAGTAATTCAAATTAATAAAAAATTTAATAAAAGAGTCTTATAAATTTAAAGACAAAAGTAGTAGTTATTTTAGGTGGAGAATAGAGGGAAACAAATTAAATATACAATGACCTTTTGGGCAGGCATCCCACCAACCGAATTTATGCATTTATTGATGCATACACTGAAGTCATTTGGGTGAAGGGCCCACCCGTTTTAAATGCCACGATCCTCCACACCTACCGATCAGTCCTAATCCTGTAATTCTGGCAACTGCCACTTTTGGGCACATCCATAAGAATTAAGAACTTGCACCAATGGTGGCATACTGTGCACCTATAATAACATACCCTGATGGTACAACAGCATCTGGAGTTCTTCAATATGACAATTTTAATTTTGATAACCCGGATGGTATGCTGTTAAGCGAAAGTGAGTTACTTTCTGTTTGACTACTTTAATGAAATTTCCCTACCTTACAATATAAAGGGAAACAAAAGGCTGTTAAGCTCTCCCACTGTTTGGTTTTCCTAGATGATCGAGATTCTGGAAATAGAATGTATTTTTTGGTCAAAGGCTGAGACTTCTGATGAGTGATGACATAACACGTACCACCAGAGAAAACTAGAAAAGTAAGGATAGTCTTTATTATGCACTAATAGTTAGACTAGATTGACACCGTGGTTGTAATGCCTACGGGAATTTTTCAACATAACTGAATATGGTACCGGATGGGTTTTTATACGACACATAATATGGATTTGGTGTTAATGAGATGCTCCAATTTGTACATCAAAATTAAGTTAAAGCCAGGTCCATCAGAAGAGTTTTGGCTTGTGCTTTGAAGGGACTAAGGTCTATTCGCGGTATGCCATTTGTGAGTAGTGACATTTCATTTTGCTGGTGGAGTTAACATGCATTTGATCATTCAATGCGTTTCTGTGGAACTTGACGGGAAGACTTTGCCTTGCATTTTTTTTTTCCTTCTCGCAATCAATGTTCTGAAGCTGGAAACGTTCAAGACTGGAATGGGGATTGAAAGACGGGGAATTTCATTTTTACCTGCAAATCGAGCTACCCTCTAATTTTCTTAAATTGTTGTATGGCTTTAACTAAATCATCAACTTCTTAGTATCAACTTGAAATTGGTCTAATTATTTTAACTCAGTTTGTTTATATTTTTATGTTAAATGTTTTTAATAAAAAAAAAAACAGATTAAAATGTACGTTAGATTTTTTTATATGTAAAAACGAAACTAAAAATTCACATTAATGCTGTCTTCGTTAGTAAAATGTAGCTTTTGAAAAATAAGCTAAAAATGTTGCAACAAGTCTAGTTTACCTGAAACAACCGTCGCACTGGTCATGCTCAATAGTTTACATAGACCAATATTTGAAAAGATCCGTTGATTCTCCGTTTACATTCTATCTAGATTCGTACACCAATAGTGCAATATGACTAGTGCTGTACTTGCATCCTTATAAATTTAAATTTTCAGGAGGCTTTTAAGAATTGTCTTTTTTATTAAGGCACGTAAGTTCTTTTATATTGGTCATGTATATTTTTATCTAAAAACGAAAGATATTTTCAAAGTCTAAGTTTAAAACTAAATCACATTCAAATTAAAATAACATTTGTGTTTGAAAAGAATGAAAGTTTATATAATAAAAATAAATTCAGATGTTCAAAATTGTAATGTGTATAGCTCTCTTAAAAAAGAATATTAAACAAAAAAATACATTATTGAAGATATTGAAAAACATTTAGAAGTTAATTAAGCCTAACATTTTGGTCTTTGCTGAGCAATAGACTACACAGAAAAGAGTACCCTCTTGACTTCACACGTGTATGCTAACTGTTACCATTACTCCCTTCCTTAACTTCTTGTTGACCAAACATACTAACCTATCATTCAACGTAGTCCTTACTCACTTTTCTTCAGTTATCAATCACCACCCTAATTTTAGTCTTCTTTCTTTCAAAAGTCAAAACAAATCACCATAATCTATCCCTACAAATCAAACAGTAATTTATTTAATGATCTGTGTGTTAGAGGGATAGTTTGGGATGATCATATGAGACTTCTTACTCCTCTAAATGACTAAGATGTAATTTGTCTTCTTAACGTTACCAACTGCCATTAACCTATCCGCCAGCTAACAGAGTTAAACAATAATACTGGGCCTACACTTTATCCAGAATTCATGTACTTCCTTACGTTTCCTTGTTGACTATTGTGTGTTGCCAATTTGAAAGATGGACTTGTTCTTTTTTATCTTTATCCTTTTGGCTGTGGTCGAATGATAATCTGTAACCAAGTTATGGGGTTCAATGCCTACAATTGTTTGGTGAATAGTATTCAGGGTCTCATTAAACAAAGAGAAAGTGAGAAATTATCTAGCATTTTCTGGATAATCTCCAAAGTGCAAAAGCGAGAGGTTGTTTGCCGACAAATAAATTAGTCTTAAACTTCACCAATTTCCCACCAAATACCTTTTGCTTTTGGTAAATCATCACACGTTATTTCTTGTTATATTTTTTAATAAAATTATTCATATTTATATACGAAAACCTTATATCTCACGAAGATGAAAAAATGTTAAAATATATGCAAGCATGGTTTTAACAATCATCTTCTACTGTCTAATTATTTTTCAGACTACCCTAAAATGCTGTATAATTTTTCTTATGCTTAAACCTTAAATATCTCTTAACTAAAATACAATTTCATAATTCAAAATACGTAAACTAATTCACGAGAACGGTGGTTTGCGTATTTAATGAAAAGAAGACCTGAATTAAAACTGCTATAATCTTATAAAAAAAAAACTACCAAAATAAGAATGGTTATTGCGTTGTGATTGCAAATTTCCATCCTAATACAGTAAATATCATCTCTCTCTCTCTCTCTCTCTCTAAATATATATATAAAATCAAAATATGACTATCATATTTTTAATATTAAATAAAAGTCTATAATCATATGAAAGATGAAAATAAAATAACATTTTTTATATTTAGGAAATGATATAATATCTTGGTGAAAGCTTCCTTTACCTAGCTTGCTAGCATCACACATAAGTTTTTGTCTCGACCTTTTATGGAATTGCAAGGCAATTTCGTGCTTGAAACCAACAGTGAAGTTTTTATGTTTTTTGTTTTTTTATTGAACCGACCATTTTATCTCTTAACGGGAGAGAGACCAGCTGGTAGAGTTGAGATTGGTGCCTTCGGGAGTGGGTAATTGCTCATATGGACTGTAGCAAAAGAACAAGTTGAGGATCCGAATCTGCTTGTGGTGTTGTATATTTCATCCAGAAACTCCTAAAATTACGGTTTGATAAGTCCAAATAAAGATCTTTGATTGTCGTTGTCAATCTGTTAATTTGTCTTCTTCTCACAAATATTATAGACAATTAACCTTAAAAACAACATAATTTTTTAATCCTCTTTGCTTGAAATTAACGACCTCACTATATTGCTACATCTTTTTTCCTTTTGTTCGTCTCTTTTTTTTTTTTTTTTTAAGATGTTAATTAAAGATGGCCCACCTGTGTGCCAGATCCACCCATGACTAAGACAAAACAATAATATGTTTATATGATATCTAATGTCACGAATGTACCAAACCTGCATGCATATGCATATATGTATCCACATGTGCGAGCCTTGTTCCCTGACCAGAAGTCAATATTCTTCCTTGGCCTAGTTGACTTTATTTGCATCAAAACTATAATGACCATCTATTTCCAATTTTAGTAAATAATCTTAATAGTTTAAGCCAGACAAGAGAGGGGACTGTAAACTTAAAAGAAAAAAATAATAATAATGTCGCGTGTCAATTGCAATAATATAGACACAATTGATTACTTACTAAGTTCACCTTAGATATATATTTTTAAAACAAATACTAATTAGTGTCCTTATGATATAAGTCATTACTACTAGTCAGTTATAAAAAAAGTGATATTAAAATTGGCTAATATAGCAACTTCTTTGTTGACGTCGGTTGTTGTTGACGTTGCACTTGTTTTGATTTCAAAAGCGACTTATTATATATTAATTTTAATTTTTAAAACAATCGAAAAAATATTATTAACTATATTTTTTAAAAGAATAAAATAAAAACTGTTTTAGTTTCTAAAACGTATAATATCCATTAGTTTTTTTTTATGAAGTTGAGACATTTTAAAATAAACAAAAATGGTTAAAAATTATTAAAAAGGTAAATTACGAAAAAAATTAAATGTCATAAAAAAAGATTCTCATATAGTATTTCAAATTACTGAAATGAATAACTCAATAAATGAAATAAATATTTTTATGATAATAAGTATATATAATATCTTACTTATAAAATAAAATAAATGCAAAGATATAAATTAAATCTCATCTATGAGATTCTTTAAATTATACTTTTAAATATATTAAAATTTTAACTTGATTTTATTAACAATATATAATTATATATACTTAGATTTTTATCATTATATATAAAATATTTAGTAGTTAATCATAAATAATACTAATTTTAAAATTACTCGAGCCACATGCGAAGGGAAACCCTGAACCACACACAAAGTAAGTATCCACATATATGGGAATCCTTTTTTCGAAAACTACTTTATAACAATTTAACACATTCTAAAAAATATTTTTTAA
>JAMLFT010009057.1:0-13072 GCA_026544285.1 Pachyrhizus erosus | reverse complement strand
AAAAAACATTAGAAACTACTAAAAAAATTTATTTATCAAATTGTCAAATTAATTTTTAACTAATAAAAAAACTTAGAAACTAATTAAATGTCTTGCTATATATTATCTCCGTTGCAAAATAATTACAGTTTAAATTTTTTTTTACATAGATTAAAAAAATTAAATATTTTAAAAAAATAATATTATCTTCGATCCTTGTTATAATGTTTAATTAACTAACTCATAAATTAAGAAAATCAAATATTCTAAAAATAATAATATCATCTCTAATCCTTATTATAAGATTTAATTAATTAATAGATTAAGAGATTTAATTAATTTAATTGAAAATATTAAATTTATTTTAAATTAATATGTTTATTTAAAATTATTTCTTCAACAAAACTTTTCCTTATAAATAGAAGAAAAAATATAATAAAATTTTATATAGAAAATATTAAAAATTAATAAATATAAGAATAAATAAAAAATAAATATAAGAAAATTTATGAGTGTGTTTAGTAAAATATTCAAGAAGCTTATAGACTTATTTAATTAGTTTATTAGTTAGTTTCACTATAAGTTTATGTTAACGTACAAACTTATTTTAATAATTTATAAATTATTTAAAATACTTTATAAATATAAATTAATTTATAAATTAAATTTTTTTATCTTTATTAATATATTTAAAATATTTTTTATTTTTTTAATTAATAACTAATTATAAAATGTTATATAAATTTTAACACTGCACAAGTCTATTATTATTACACAAGCATCATCACCAATCATACAATACTTGTTATCATAGTAAAAAAAAAAAAAATACTTATTATGACACTAACCTTAGCACACTAATGTGTGGTTTCTTAATACTAGTATTATAAAAGGATTAATGTCATGATGTGATAAGAACAAAGTAACTTAAACGTCACAACAAAACAATATTCGACGAAAGGACGCAGGCAGGGACGATTATGGCCGGTTTTTCTTTTCTCACGAGTTACCTCCTCTCAGCATTTCTCTGTAACGGATAAGGGACTCAATCCTCTGCAACCTCAACTGCTTCTTGAACCTGTTGATAAAATCATCAGCTTTTGCATCCACCTCTTCATCCCCACTCCACGACGTCGTTTCAACCCTCGCTGTGTGTGGCCTCCGTCTCTCCACCTCCTCCCAGTCACCCTCCATCGAACCCGCCTTCTCACTCGCCGATTTCAGCATCTCCGCCTTCCCCGGTTCCTCTCCATGTGTGGAATCTGATCTGTAGAGACGCGACAAGTTCATGGACTGTAGCCGCTGCAAGAGCGAGGGACTCCGAACCAGTTCTCGCTGTTGAGCTTTGGATTCGGCTTCAACATCTTGTGTACGGAGAAAAAGATTGAAGGACCTCACTCGCTCCAACAGTGAGGGTGTCCGAACCAGGTCCCGCTGTTCAGGTTCAGGTTCAGGTTCAGGTTCAGGTTCGTGGAGGGAGAGATTGAAGGAGGTGACTCGCTCTAACAGTGAGGGAGTTCGAACGAGTTGGGGTTGAGTGTGGTCTGGTTGGTAATGGGAATAATAGTGAGTGAAATTGAAGGAGCTGACTCGTTGGAGAAGGGAGGGTGAGCGAACGAGTTGAGGTTGGTTTTTGGGCGCGGCACCTAAGCGAGAAGTGATTGCTATGGTGGCTATGACGAGGTTGACGAAGATGAAAAGGGAAGAGGGAGTTAACCAGCTGGCTATGAAACTTGCTGGGTCTGCCATATGGCTGAGACTTGAGCTGATGATATCATATCATATGTGCCCATCCAGGATTTAAATACATAGGTGTATAGTATCAGTTAGCCTGGCACTGTAGCTAATTTAAAAGTTGACGTTTACTTCTTTTACTTATCCTTTTATTTCTTTCTTCTTTCTTCTCAAAAGGTCTCCACCTGCCACCACCACCACCTTAAGTCGCTAATCTTTACTCTTAATCAATTATCTACGGAAACCGACAAGTTATACCGGCCTTTTTTATATTTTTTTTTACGTAAGAGAGATATACAAAGAAAAATTAAGAATATAAGAATAAGTAATACTTACTAGTATAATAATAATAAAGGATAGAGAAGAAATTATAAAATGACATAAAAATTTCATCAAAAAATACCAACGTTAATGATATTCATTTCAAAACATAGGAAGTAATCTCTAAGGATCTAGTGCTATCCTCTTTGAGTCAAAAGACAACAACCAATTAGTTAACTAGTACCTTGAAAGGATTGTTTTTCTGCTGCTTTACTCACTTGCATACCTTACGAAGCGGGGGAGAAATCAACAGTTCAAAGACTCCGTCCCAGGACTTTCATAAAAATCAAAAATCAAAAATACAAAACAGCTTGTTTTTAAAACAAATAAAAGTACTTAAATAAAAAATAAAATATATTTTATTGGTTGAAAAATATACATGATTTATTTTATAACGAATTCAACTTAGCCCACTAGTTATTCATGTTGATGATAGGGGTGGATATAAGGTTATGGTTCGAAGACTTTTAACGGAGATGGTGTGTAAAAATCAATTTAGCAATTTAAAACGATTTAATTCAGATTTGAACTCTCTTATTTCATAGAATCGTTGCCTATTAAATTAATGTTAAGCAGAATATACCACTTTTCTTCTTTTCACATTTTATTTAAACTTTTAAAACAACATGTACGTATTGGTTTGGTTGTCCATAAAGTTTGTATTATGTGCAATCGCAAGGCTGAATTGTTGTTGCATGTTCATGCTATAATTGAAGTGACGTGCATGTCGTGTTTTTGTTTCCATTAGTAAGTGTAAATGAGTACGCCATATTAATATTGTCCAACACGACGACCACCTGTTATAGTCTACTCTTGAGAAGTCATATTAATTAATTAGTTCACACCGAACACTGCACATGAAGTCTTAATTTTATTTTATTTTTTGTTGTGGACCTTTCTTTCATTATTTTAACCTATCAAACAAATCAAATTGCAGCATGCTTTTGATGCTAATTTTTTAATACTTTGTAACTACCATACGAGTTTGGTGTGTAATGAACTAAGTTGGAGATTTAGGAATCATCTAATTACTTTTTGAGTAGAACGTTAAAAAAAAAATAATTAACACCCATTCTATTTGCTAGCTAGCATATGGACCATGGAGGCATGCATCATAAATGTGGCTGGTAGTATCTAACACCCATTCTAAATAATAAGAAATTTGATGTTGGTCTTTAAGTGATAATTAAAAAGTTTGATTTTTCATGAACACAATTTAAATTTTCATCTTGCAAGTAAAAACAAAGATAAATATTAAAAAAGATTTATCTGTTGAAAAATCTTTATACTCATTCACATCATCAATTTTAATGCCTTTAATATTAATTGTTAAAAAATATAAAAAGATAATAATTTTTTTTATTAATGATCATAAGCATACGACGTAAATCAATTTGAAATCACTTTTAATCTTAAATCATTAAATTTGTAAGTTTTTTTATTTATATATTATTTAATTTATTCATTTTTATTTAATATAAAATTTCATTTTCATATTTATACTTTAACATTATCTTTTTAAACCAACCTACTAAACTTAAAGTTAATTAATTGAAACTAAAATAAATTTCCAATATCTTAAACACTAAAAGTTTTACCAATTAAATTCAGCGTTTCAATCTATGATTTCGCTTAATTTGCTAAAATATAAAGTTAATTTTAAAAATATCATGAAACAATAAAAAAATAATACAACAAAAAAACAAATACATACAAAAATTTAAGATTCAAGTTGCTACTCTTGTAAGTATGAATATCAATGAAGATATTTATTTTTTCAAACACAAATATAAAGATGAGTAATATAATATATTATCTATTTACTACTCATTTTCATTTTTAATAATAACTATTTTCACTAAAGGTGTTTTATAAAAAATAATATTTAATATTTTATTAATTTTATAAAATAATAAATAATTAGAATATTTTTTTAAAATATCATATAAAATAAAATGAAAAGAATAATAATTAATATTGAATAAATAATTATTTTGATTTCTAAAAGTGTGATGCATTGAAAAATTGAATATTAAATTAATTTTTAAATATTATAATTTAATAACAAAATAATTCAATAAAAATTTAATTACATAATTAAAATATCATATTTTTTACAATTTTAAGAATTAAATGGAATATTTAAAAAAAATTATCAACACTTCATATTTTCAAATATCAAAATAATAATTTATCTACTAATATAAGAAAATAGGATAATATTAAACATTCCATTAACATAAACTCGCATCATCATGCTTGGGTGTTGTTAAATTGGTGAAATTTATGTAGGAAAATGTTTTAAAAGCCGATATTTCATGTAGAATCTATGTTGCTGTGCATGGAAATCGAACCAAAATGTTGTGGACATTTGAAATTTTAGGACATGGTTATGTTTTCTTTTTTCTTTTGTACAGTAAATGAAATTTATGATGCTAACAATTAGTAAAGTTGCACTTGAGTGAGTATTCACATTTGCTACATGGGATGCCGAATTGTAGATGTTTCCAACGTTAACAGTGGAAGCGGCACCAGCACATGCCCGTATCACCCACTTGCCCACCAGAGTCAGGGTTTCCAGTTTTCACATTCATCCACTACCCACCGCTACCATAAAAGGCAAAAACTTTTTTCCATTTTAAAATGGAAAATGATGGTTCCATGCTTATATGATGCTACATATAACTAACAATTGTTAATTATTTTTAAAATTATTTTTATGATATATTTACAATAATTCCTAATAATACTATAAATTTTTATATTAACCATGTATTAAAATTTACTTTTCAAAATTTAAGATTTGATGAAAAAAAAACATAGCTATTATATTCTATTTAAATAATTATGTATCTTTTATCATCTTTCTTTTTTTATTGGTATTTTCTCTCTTAATTATTGTTAATTAATAATTAATTTTTTTATTAAGTTATAATAATAATTTATATTAATTAAATATTTTCATTTATATGTAACTATAATATTATAGGTTCGGAATAACCATTGCTTTGCCGATAATGTAAAAATAAGAGTAATATTACAATTCAGTCAAGAATATTAACGAGTGTTTTTTTTTTTTTTTGGTGAAATTTAACGAGTATTTTTTAATAAATGGAAAAAGGTTATTAAATATTACAGTATTAATGTGCTAATAATAGTAAATATTTTCTATTTTAATTCTTTAATGAATATCGTAAAGGTACTGTTTTATATTTCTTCAAAGAAACGACGCAATGTTAATATTTTGTTAAGTGAGTATAATATTATTTTTAATAAAAATTAAATTTTGGTCTAAATATTTCACAACGACATTTTATATCACAATCAACCTTTAATTTTTGTCTAAAACCGTATTAAAATACTTTTAAAAAAATGTATCTAAGTTGTATAAAAAATCTACTCGATTAAAAATCCTAGATCAAAATTTTATATATTGTTTTTTTTTTTGTAAAGATCGTAATTATATATTTAAGACTCGAAGTTAAAATTATTAATTAAATTAAAATAATCTTATGTGATCCACAAAATTAAAAGTATATATTGAAATTGCACGTCCATCCGTCCATTTATTGGTTTGAAAATAACAAGTATTATACTTTATTTTTGTAAAGTGCTAAAAATTCTCTATAATATTTATACACAGTTATGTATGAATGACTCATCAGACCCAAATAAAAGTAAGAAAGATTAGACTTTTTAAAAAAATATTATAATATTTTTAACATTTTAACTATAAATTAATGATGTTACACACACTTAATTTTAATTTAAAAAATTAATTAAATATAATAATTTTGTAAATTGTATCGTTATAGCCAGTTACCAACCAAGTATAAACACATCAATATAAATATTACAAACATGTATAGTTGACTCATTTTCAGTTGTGTACAATTCAATAAATTAACTAGAATATCAATTTCGGCAATATAATAAATTGATTAAACTAAATAATAAGCGTGACCAAGTGTAAATCACGCTGAACTAGCATTAGATTTTGGCAAATTAAAATTTGTTTAGTTGAATACTTTTTAACTTTCATTTGAAGTGAAAAATATTACAATTAAATCATTGTTAATAGATTTAAAATTATAATTAAGTTAATAAAATTTAACATTTAATTTTAACTCAAACTTCAATGTTATAGTAAAACACAAATAAAAAAGGATACATTAAAAAGAGTATTAGCCATTAAAAAGTAAAATATAATTTACCTTAATTATATGACCGAAATCTTTTAATATAATTATATCCAAAATATTCCCAAAAGAATTCTAGAGCAAGGATTAAAGTATATAACTTTTTAGAATTAAAATGTGAGATGATATAAACTATTATTGTTGTTAATTTAAGTTAAACGAGTTCTAATACTTCATTTATATAATACGAAAATGTCATTTCGTCAACGAAAAAAATATCAAATATTATCACTAAATATATATAAATTTAAGAGACATCAGAACACAAAATTACTTGTTTCGTATTTAATTTTAAAAATTATGATAGAACAAAATAAAAAAAATGAGACAGCATTTAATAAAAACATAAAAAAAAATTATCCATTAAACTATGAAACAACTTTTTGTTTTGAATACAAAATATGTAAAAGATAAAAATTCTTTTAATCTATAATTAATTTTTTATCACTTTTTGTCTTTCCCCACCTCTCTTCTTCCACTATCCAATTATTATCACCTTAATTAATATTTGTCTCATAAAAACTAATTTTCATATTTTTTTTACGGTTACACATTCTACACAATACATCTCACGGTTTCTAATATATAAAAAGAAAAAAAATATTTTTAATTAATATTTTTTCAATTATGTTACGTTTATATATATTATAATGGGTAGATATATTTATTATAATGTGCAATAAAAATATATTATGTCTAATATAATATTTATAAAAATATATTATATATTAAAATATATAATAATATATTATTTTATAATTATTCATCAAACAATGCTTAAAAAATATTGTTTTGTGAGTCAATATTCTACTCAATACTTTAATGAGTATTAAAGGGATGTCATGATTAATATCATCTGTTCAAATTTTCTTGAAAATCAAGATGCGTTCAATCAACGTATATCTTATATAGTCTAAAGTAGGTTTAATCAACTTTAAGGCTTGGCAAAGACAAAGACCAAGACCAAGACCAAGACCAACTTGTCATTTCATTTTCTCTGAAAGTAGATAAAGAAGGGAGTGAAGCAACCAATGTTTCAGCACTCACCACCCACCATTACACGAAAGAAAACTTTAGTCATTAATCAATACGTTTTTGTAGTGCCATTCACTGTGCTAAAATCTTGTTATAATTCTAAACATTAAGGTTGAAAGATCTGTGGATTGGTACTGATCTACTTTTACTTAAAATATTTAAGTTACACTTTTATAGGATTCTAATTAAAAATAAAGGTCGTAGTTTGTTCTTTTTTTCTCTTTTTATTTATTATCTCATGTTACAAAAAAAAAAAAAAACTTTTGAATTTTCGAAATTCACTGTAAATAAGAAAAAATATATATCTTTTCTATAACGAAAGTTTTACAGAGTTTTTGTTGCGCTTTTAATTTGTTTATAAGAAAGTAAGTTTCGCTTCTTTAACTCTTCTTTTTAGTTTCTCTCTGTAGTGATGAAGGAAAGGATATTCTTATATCAAGAAATAGTCTTTATTTAACGTAAAAAAAAAAACTTTTTAATTATTATTCTCATAGAATGTTAGCTATTTTAAAAAGTTGTTTCATCTTTTATTCGTTTATAATTTAATGTCTAATTATTTATCTATTAGTCTTTTTATAAGTTAAAATGTCTCTTACATAATATACTTTAAGTCTTATATTTTCTAATTGACTCATGTGATATTACATGAAATTATAGACAAATAAATAAAACTAACATAATGCACATTGATATGACTGAAACATTTTATATATTGAGCACATCATAATTTAGGATTAAAAATTAACATGAACGAATTCAAGTTGTAAGGATTGTTAATCACTTAATTGATACAGTCCTTTCCATATATTACAGCATAATTTTTTTTTTTTAGGAAATAAATGTGCATGTTCAAGAACCAATTCATCATGTTATTGATTTTAAAAAGAATTAATTATTTTTTATTTTATTATTATTTACTATTTTATTAAATTATTAATTTGACAAGATGTTTAACTAAATTTAGAGACTTATTATCACGATAAAAATTGTAATAATGAGAAACAAGTTTTTCATAATTTAAATTTAAATTATTCTTAACCAATATATCATTTGTATATATATAATGGTCTTTATTAGACCAAAACTGCTAAATCTCATTTACTAAAATAATGCATACGTGGGTATGATAATTAAATAGATTCGCTTGAGAATTCTTAATATTAACATTATTTTAAACAGTTAGTAAGAAAATTTTAAGAAGAAATATAGTTATTTTATTTACTTAAGATTATTAAAGTAATTAAGAAGATAATTATTACATTTTAATCTCAATCACTCAATGTCTTAGATATTGATTGAAAAGATATTAAATATAATAAAATACTTGTAGAATTAGTAATTAATTAAAAAAATTCATTAATTCTTAGTTATAAGATTGAGTTCTATGATATAATTAAGATTTTGGTCAAAACAATTGAATAAAAAATGAAAGTTTTTTAAGTCATTTATTGATAAAATATGATATATTAAATTATTAAAATTTGATAATAACATCATATTTTAGAGTTAGTCTAAAGTTATAAATGATTGAATAAAATATTACATTATTCTTCTATTGGTTATTAAAGGCAAACATCTATATATTACATTATTTCATATTATCTGGATGATAAGGAGTATTGTTGTTAAACATTTATATTGATAAATAAATTGATTATGATTACTTAACTTCCAATTTAATATTAAACTTATGATATCACATACAGATAAGTGTTACATTATTTGTATAAGAAAATATTTTAATTGATTATTAAATTAGAAAATTTATTTAATCCAATAAATATTTTTAGTGAAATATTAGATTTTTTTTGTTAGAATTGAAAATATAAATAGTATAAATATAAATAAAAATAAATAAATTTGAATTTGATGACATTGTGGCTACCTCAGGTTGGACTTAGTCAAGTTTATTTTCAAATGCCTCAAAAGATGATTGTTGATATTAAAAATAAAATAATTTAATTATTTATAAATATGTTTAAAGATAATATAAAATGAAAATAGATGAAAACAAATAAAGATACGATAAAATTAGTTTTCTAATGACTTAATGATTATATTTAAAGGAACATCAGTGTCATTCTCAGAGTACTACTTTCACCTACTAAACTGTTTTATTTTAGAGTAAATTACACAAACTTCTTCCTGGTATTTCTATTTACTGTACCTAATATCTCTTTGTTTGCAATCCTATAAAACCTCCGTAAGATTTATATTTATTATACCACATACTCCTTTGTTATTATTTTTTGTTTTGATATTTATTGTAAAGTAATAACATTAATTGATTAAGTAACAACAATGTTAACAGTCTAATAACTTATTACATCATCAAAAAGTTTAATAGGATAATCTCATACTATTTTTTTGCTAAATTGTGTTATTATTTTTCATCTATTTAGAACAATTAATGACATCAAATAAATTAAAAAACAATTAAAAACACAATTAGCAAAAAAAAAAATATATGTGATTATCTCGTTATACTCTTTAATGACGTGACAAGTAATTGATCTACTAATGTCATTGTTGGTTAATGTTGTTACTTGATAACAAATGTTTTTTAAAAAATTAACAAAAGGGTGTCAAGCATAATTTGCAAAAAATATAGAGGATGCGAGTGGAGGGGAGGGATATTTAATATTATACGAGACAATGAATTAGGTTATTTTTTTTGTAGGGTTACAAAATTGAGCGACATAGAGTGTAATAAGTGGAAACTTTATGGGGGTTAATGTAATTTAAGGAAACATCAATGCTATTCTAGCATTGCTACTTTCACCCATTATTTTTTTTTTACGTGGTTTCACTAATCAAATAGTTGATAACAAATATTAGTCATAGTGTGGATATGAATAGAGTCTTAACACAATTAAAGACAACTTTAAGAACTTATATCTAGGTATACGAATTTTAAAATTCCCAAAATTATTGTTATAGTGTATTTTGAGCACAAAATAGATTCTTTTCATTTCATTGTAAGTGTTGTGAACATTTTTTTTTAACTATCATTCATTAACATTAGCACTAATGAAGAACACATAATTAGTTCAACATATTGTCATTATTCGAGACAACATTGACTTATATTAGATGAATAACCATTTTAGTCACTAAAAATATAAAGTATTATCATATTAGTCCCTACAAGTAAGAAATTTTGACATAAGTCTCTATGTTGCCATATAAGTTCATAAAATTGATTACTTATTGTCATTTTAATCCTTAAAAGTATGTTAATATTATTGCTTAAGTCATACGACTTATTTTATTTTAAACTAAAGTGAGTAATGAATTGTACTTTTCAATAACATTTTTTTATATTTTGTTAGTTTTTGGGACTAAAGTGACATCATTTCACACTTTTGAGAATCAGATTGATTATTCATCTTATTTATATTACTTTCAACACAAGTATGCATGCAAACACAAATAATAGGTAATCAAAACATATGATAACACACATTGAAGTGTTGTAAAAAATATTGATTTTCTCATAAAGATTTTCAATAAAAGGTTCAACTCTGGTCATTTTTTCAAGAACACAAATACTTTGATTATTAGATTTAATTCAAAATTGGGGAGAGAGATTGAAATTAGGTTTAAGCAAAAACAAATTAAGATGGAAAACAAATTTTAGAGACAACTCAAGAGTTCATTGTTTCAATAAATTATTATGATTCTATAAAAGATAAAATGAATTTATGAATCATACAATCAATTCAAAATCACGAGATAATCATCCCACATTCATTCATTAAAATAAGAAATACAATTGTATTTTTTGAATTTTAGATGAGTTCAAATATACTTTCAAATTAACACAAAATAATTAATCAATTATCATGTAGCCTTAATCTCAATTCAACTTCCCAAATCAAAACATAACATGCATCTATTTAGAAAATTGATTAGAGAAAAAAAAAAGACAAAACATCATTCATAAATTTGAATATTAAATATAGTAAAACACAAATTTACCTAAACATAAGAATATTGAATTAAAATGTGATTAGCCTTTCATGAATATCGCTATAGCAAATTTATCAAAAAAAAAAACAAAAATGAAGAATAGAAGAAGAGAGAGAAAATTGAATTTGAGAAAAAGAAGTAGAAGAAAGTAAATTGAATTCTATTTGTATCAAAAGTCCTTCCAAAAGTTACAAATTCAATTGTATTATAAAGGTCTATATAACTAACTAATAATCAACTTCTAACTACCAACTATTAACAAATAACTAATAACTAACACACGTGTTCACACACATACATGTGAAAATAAACACAAATTCTAATTACAAAGTTAAATCCAAAAATGCATATTGACAAGTGGTAATTTTTAACAAATTTCAACCCCTTCAAATGAATATTGGATGATCTACACAAAATTAACAGAGTTAAACACTTAGGTCCAATGTCACAAAAAATCAATTCAAAATGAAAATTTTTTATTCAAAAACATGTTAAATTCATGTAAAATGAAACATTAATAAATGTAAAAATAGTACTTTATTAATCATAAATGAACTCAAAGTGTTAATCATGTATACATAAAATGACCATTATACTCAACTATTATTATTAGTTTTTTGTTGTTATTGACACTAAAAAATTATACTAGCACAAACTAAACCAAAAAATAAACATCAAAACATAAATAACGTTGTAAAATTTTTTTTATTAATAAATTAATGTGAATCAAAATAGATAATAAATATCTTCTTATTTTCAAGTAGATCGTAAATGACCTAAGAGGTTAGTAATTATTTTATTTTAGTATCTATTGACATTTTTCTTTTGATGTAAATCACTTACTACAATTTTCTTTATATATAAAGGAACAATATTATTTTATATATTATCATAAAGTAAATAAATAAAGCCAATTAGTTTAAGTGTTTCTTATTTAATTATTTTCTATATTCAAGTTGTAAAATAATTTTTAAACATTCACAGGATTTTTTTTTTTAAAAAGTTGAATTTGATAATTCTTATGACAAAAATTGATTTCTAACTTAGTTTTTGTTTAAACTTGTTTCTTAATAAAAACAAAATTTCATATATTAACATGATATCTTATAATGACATGAAATCTAAATATTAATATCATTTTAATGATCACAATATACAAAAGATTTAAGTACTTAAAGTAAAAGATCTCTTGAGTTCTTTTTAATCGAAAGTATTTTTTAATTCAATAACCATATTTTTAAATCTTTAATTATTGTTGAAAATAATTCAGCATATTGATACACGTCATAAACAACTATTTCACATCCTTCGTTATTATCTCATGAATTTTAGTTAACGTCTATAGTCTTCCTTGTCACGTTTACCCCCACCCAACAAGAATGCATATATATATTGAGCACGAATATTTCCAAAATAGAATGTACTGTTTTAATTTTCACTTCAAGCTATGAGAAAATCTTACAATCACAGGTCATATTTTTAAATATCCATAGAGACAAAATCAACAAAGCAAATTGAAAATGAATTATCTAATATCATAATTGTATGACATTTTATACTATGATATCACGATATGATAATGTAATCATTACGTTAAATATTAAGTATCTCTTTTGATAACAAACATACTGAACACTACTATTACATTGCTACAGGTCCACACTTTGAGAAATTATAAAAGTTTGCCAATATGTGATTGTTATAAATGCTTGTCTTTTTAAACCGTAGTGTTTAATAATTGCTCGTGTCTATTCCTGCACTACGTGTCTCCTATACTTTTTTATAATCACACTGTAGTTTGATACGAAGAATATTAACGACATTTTTTTAAG
>JAMLFT010009056.1:0-13072 GCA_026544285.1 Pachyrhizus erosus | reverse complement strand
AAAAAGAATGAAAAAAATATTGTGCATCTAAATTATAAAATTTTGGAAGTATTATTATAATATATTTAGACTTAATTTGAAAATACAACAATATTATACAAGCTGAACTTATATGATTCAGAAATGAGACTTGTTATTTAATTACATTTGATATCTTTATTAACTATTTAAATACTTGCTACACTTTTAATTTTTATTTAAGTCTAATTCAATAAACCAAATTCGAGAATTAAAAAAATAAAAGTTTATCCTTACAAATCTAGTTCAAAGAGATATGTTACTAACATATTATAATCCTCATTTACATTTCTTATTAGTTAAAATTTATTAATTACAATTTTTTATTAAAATATAAAAAATCATTTACTAAAAGTATGTTATAAGAGAGAGGGGAGGAAGTTACTAACTTACACCTAGTTATCTTTTAGAAATAATAGATTAACAAACTCATTAAAAAAAATTTTAAAATACACTCATGATAACTGAATCCTTCTAAAAATCATATAAATATAAATATTTAATTAAATAATTTTTAAATTGAAACCAAACCAATTCAATAAACATGAATGAACTTCTGTTTATATTTTAATATCATAACCGAATTGATCATAACATTACTTTAGACCATTTTAAAATAAATTTTAAATCAAGACACATTGATACATTAAAGTAAAACAATAATTTGATTGGCGATAATTCACATTGATGTGCTGTTCCAGCTCTTGAAGATAAGATGTCAGTCCTTGTCAAGAAGCAAAATAATAGTAGAAGATTGACAAAATTAAAGTTCATTTACATCGAGAGGCTTGAAATGGATAACCAATTATTCCATATAGTACCTAATTCCCATGTTCTGCCTATATTAATAACCAATCAAGTGATATTGAGAACATAATTACAAAGTCTCGAGCCAAGAGAAAAATACCACATTCTTTTCCCATAAAAATACGTATGCGGTAGTAAAACTTTTGACCAAACAGTCCGTAATCAATTAAGCATAAAAAACATGAAGTGAATTGGAATTGAGAATGAAACATGCCTCCAGAGCTTTTCATTCAGATGGGGGAACATCACCGCCCATGACCCTCCAAGGACCCCAATAAAACTTTGGTCTCATGAGAGGCACAGCTTTCCCAGGGTGCTCTTCCCAGTACTTTTCCTGCGATATTGCAATACAAGTTAGTTTTTGAAAGATGGATTCTCTTAATATATTTAAAGCTAATTTTCCTTTGATATTCTTAATATGCAGCAGAAAATTTGGAAAATCTTACACCAAAATGATAACAAGTGTTAGCAATCACTATTATTGCACTATGCAAAATGGAAATCAATAATCAAGTGATTCAAGGAGGGATTATCTTGTTAATTGGCAGCTATGTTGCAAGCCCCCATGAAGGAAGGTGATTTGGACCTAGGGATTGGATTTTCAAGAATATTCCTTTAGTGGTTAGATGGTTGTGGCATTTTTTATTTCAAACCTAACTCTCTTTCGCACAAGGGCATAAAGAGCAGGTCCTGAGTTCATCAAAACTGGTGGGATACCAAGCTTGGGGAGAATACCACTAATGCAGGTGTTCCCATATTCTGTATAATACCTTACAAGTGAGTTTTGTGGGGTTTAGTAAAACTCAAACCCATATTCTAAGAAATAAAACAAAGCTTAGCTGTCAAATTACTGTTCAAGTAAAATTCACCATTCTATGTTCAGGGCTTTACAGAATAATGTATCAGCTGGTATTATACAGAATGTAAAAAAGGGGAACACAGTTTACCCAAACTACCCAAAGCAGCAAGCATGCTCCCAGAGATAAAATGTAATTTGTATTTATTTAATAAAAACAATCAAACTCCCATAATTTATCGATTGAATCAAGCAGAGTATTAGAACCTAAAGCTTAAAGAAAATAACAAAGTTGTTCTCTCTACATAGTGGATAATTGCAGACAAGAAAATAATAAACTGGAATGGCATGGTCAACAGCAGTTTTTATAATTAACAATACTTGCACCCAACCAACGATAATTATTATAGGCTCAGCTCTAAAGCCATGAAACTGATAAAAAAAAAATGTGACCTCTACCTCCCACATAACTCTATAAGATCTATATTTCTTTTTTCTCTTTAAGTAACTTACCTCCACTCACCTGTCTCTTCTAAATTCTAATTACAATTAAGTTAGGTTCTTGTCTTGGGCCTAAAGGTGTAAAGCTGTAGGGCCTTATATGGCCCAAGCTGACTCTTCTTTGTCCTGGTTATATCAGGAATTGAGCTAAAACTGATAAGGCAGTTCTCGACCTTTGCAGATTAGCAAACGAACATAAAAGAAAAACCAGAAAAATCTTATATAATGAACAAATTGTTGGCAGAAATTATAAAGAAAGATAAACAAAATTAGCTTTTGAAAGTTGAACTGCGAGCATACAACAGAACAGATCAAACCATACGACTGTATCCAAGAAACAGCAAAAACACTAGGCACAAAACTGAAATGGCAGAAAATGAATTATATTGACAAGCACATTCACAAACTATTTGCTAAAATATACCTAAACCCACAGTGCAATTTTAGAACTTGGAGATTAACAAAACAAGTGAAGAATTAATGCAGATGCATAGGTCATTTAGAGTAATATAATTGTTTTAAGCCATCAAAATCTAAAGCAGCAGCTAATCAAATATAAAATCAAAACACTTGAACAACAGAATTAAACTCATCAATAAGCTGTCCATGTTGATGCTATATAACCAAATCCCCAATCAATCACTGACCTCTTTCAGATAAACAAAAACTAAAGAACAAAATGCAAGGCCAATCCTAACAGAATTTAAATTACCAAATTGGGAATAAAGGGAAATATTGACAGCTGATTGAGTCCTCTATCAGGATCGTGTAAGGAAAACATGATATAGATAAAGAAAAGAAAAAATCAGGATCCTAAGTTACACAACCTTTACAAAATAGTTTGAAAATTGTAACTGGCATTCAACTGAAAGCATCCAAAAGGCCAGCAACCCCAATGCCCAATCAAAACCCAAAATTGGAAATCATAATAACTGAAATTCTGTTTTCTTGGGAAATAAAGAGCAACAATGGGGGCCAGGGACAATCCAAAACTCATGATTGGAAAAAAGTGAGTGAAAAAACAATGTTTGACCTTGGAACGGTTGTTGAAAAACCAAAAACTCATGAATTCACTGACACTAACACTCTTAAAAATACAACAAATTTGTAGCTGAAGCTGACAATTGCTAGTAATTCTGCCTATTAATTTGAAAATCAATGACAAATATAATTGCCCATAAATACTTAACAGCCTATATAACTTCTACACTTATAACATTGATAACAGTAGGAATTCTAAATTATAGTTAATAAACTCTAACAATAGATACTGAGGCATATATTCTTAATAGTGATGATGAACCGCAAGCAATTGGAAAATTGCAAATAAAATCATGTTAGGAAACTGAACAGTTTCTCTAGAGAATTATTCTAAAGATGAAAAGAATAGAAGAAAGATATGCACAAGTAGACCCATGTTATTACTGAATAGGAATTACAACCTTCCTACCAAGGGAACAATCTCCCTCCACGGAGCATGTGCTTTAAGTATTCACTCTAACAAAATTCTCTCTAACCCCCTGTAAAATAGTCCTTCTCATATTTATAACCTTTTATAACCTTCCCTCCCCACTATCGTCGTCCTACTTCCCTCTCTTATTTCTCCTAGTATATACAATTAGTCCCCTATCATTATTTTAGGAAATAAAGCATTTAAACATATTATCTTTGATTTAGAAGAAACTATATCTCTTCTATTTTATTGTAATCAATCTCTTTCATCCTATATAAGCACTTATCCATGTTGTATTTAGACACAGTTTCAGTCAATCTACACCTCTTTTTCTTTCTCTTTAATATGGTATTAGGGCCTCTTGAAAAACGTGTCTATTCAATGGACTCACTATCCTTGGTGAATTTTTTTATTTAGCGAACTGTCCTCTTTTCTAGTTTGTCGTTTTCCAGTTCCTTTCTCTCTTTTTCAGCGAGTTTTCCAGTGTATGACCCCACCCCCGAACTTGCTTTTCATCCATCTAAGCAACCTCAATGGTCGTGTCAATGTCTGACATCCTAGGCACTCTCACATGCCATTTTTCTTCAGCGCCAATTGCGTCCCTTGGCGGCACGTGACAGCACTATTAGACCCCCATAGTTTTGACCCCATTGGACGTGAATTGGTGATTCTTCCTCTTTTCTCTCTCCAAATAGGTTGCTTTCTCTCTCTTCAGGAACTGTTTTCAAGTTTTTTTTTTTTTTTGTGTTCATCTGTTATGACATTTAGCACCTCTACTTCGCTTCCCAAGGCAAAGCCTACCATCTTTTCCAACATGCTTGTGTCTATTGAGAAAATGGATGGTTCTTACTACTCTACTTGACACTCTGGAATTGGTTTATAGATTACTAGGTTAGGATATAAATTCCATCTCACTACCTCTATAGATTCCATACCAAAAATAGAGCATGAGCAATGGCAAAAAATTGATGTTCAACTTTATAGTGTTCTTAAATCAATGATTCACCCCTTACTCAAACTGATTTTTAGGCCCAATGAAACCTGTGAATCAATTTGGAGTGAGATTCATGCCCTCTACACCAATGACAGTCAACGCCTATATAGCGTGTGCCAAGATCTGATAACATTGCTTGCTCCCCAACATTTTGATGGCCCTATGTTCGTTTATCTAGGTTGTATTCATGTTGCTTTGCATGACTATAATGAACTCCTGCTTCATCCAATTCAATCAAGGCAAAGAAGGAACTAGAAAATTGAAGCCTCTTCTTTATGACCTTGGTCCTATATGGCTTGCCCCCAGAATACTCTGCAACACATGATCAAATTCTTGGATCACGAGTAACCACAACAATGACATTTGCACTTCAGCACTTCTTCGCATTCCCCCTAAATCTACCACAAAATCCCTAACATCCACTTCAAGCGATACTTCTGTCCTTGCCACTCAAAGTGGTAATTTTGGACGCTCACACACAAGCTCCTTTAACTCCAAGAGTAAGTATAAGTGTGACTATTGTCATTGTAATGTTCATACCATTGATCGGTGCTAGAAGTGGCATGATAAACCCCCTCATCCAGCAAATACTATTCAAGCATCCACTCCTAATCTACCTATGTTGGCTACACCTCCATTTGATCAGCCTCGTATGACTCCTACTACCTATGAGAAATTTCTTTGTTGGTATAAAAGCCGACAAACTCCCAACACTACTACTTTGGTAGCTACTTGCCTCTCTCAATCCCTTTCTCTAGGTCCTTGGATACTAGATTCTGGTACATTTGACCACATTACTGGTAATCGTTCTCTTTTCTCTTCACTTACTACAAATGGCTTTTTTCCCTCCATCACCTCTACTAATGGTACTCAAATACAAGTCTTAGGCATTGAAACTACCCATCCACTTTGATCATCTATTGTTCATTATGTTCTTTATGTACCTGACTGTCCATTTAACTTACTATCTGTCACTCATTTAACCCAATCCCATGACCTTATTTTTACTTTTACTAAACATTTTATGACCTTGCAAGAACAAATCTCGAAACGAACGATAGGCATCAGATGTGAGTTGCATGGTCTATATTATCTCTACTCCACCACTGATATGTGCATCCACTATCTCTCCAATGATGATTCATCTCAAGTAGGACATCCTAATTTGCTCAAAGTGCAAAAGGTGTCAAGCCTCCACGACATGTGCAATTTATATTGTGAGTCGTGTCAGTTAGGAAAACACATATGTCAGTCATTCCCTAATAGAGTCAATAAGCGAGTTGCATTTCCCTTTTCCTTCACTCCGATGTTTGGGGTCCCTCTCGTACTAAAAGTGTGTCTAGCTTTTGCTATTTTGTCTCTTCTATTGATGATTTTCCTCATTGTATATGGATTTGATTGATGAAAAGTCAGTCTAAATTATTTTCTATCTTTGAGAAGTGTTATAATGTAAC
This sequence comes from Pachyrhizus erosus, assembly GCA_026544285.1. Lineage (NCBI taxonomy): Eukaryota > Viridiplantae > Streptophyta > Magnoliopsida > Fabales > Fabaceae > Pachyrhizus > Pachyrhizus erosus. The sequence continues at coordinate 7,049 of JAMLFT010009056.1, read as the reverse complement.
AAAAACACAATTCGGTATACCTATCCGTTTTCTTGACAGTGATAATGTTCTTGAATACTTGTCTCATCAATTTCAATAGTTCAGGCATCCAAAGGAATTCTCCATTAAACATTTTGCCCCCATACACCTCAACAAAATGTAATGGTTGAACGAATGAATTGACATCTCATTGAAACTACACAGACCCTTCTCATCCATCATGATGTTCCTCATCGCTTCTAGGGTCATGTTGTCCTTATGGCTTGCTACCTCAATGATAAGGTTCCCCACTTTACATTCTTTCCAAAGTCTCCTTTCGACCATCTTCCCTCCGTGTCTTTGGTTTTACTTGTTTTGTTCACAATCTCACTCCAAATTGTGATAAACTCTTTACTCGCTTCTTCAAATGTGTCTTCTTGGGTTATCATTATTCTCAAAAAGGTTATCGTTGTTTCACTCCTAATCTTATCAGGTACTTTATCTTTGTTGATGTCACCTTCTTTAAATTTGTCTTATATTTTGAGTCTGTCAATTCTTAATCTGACATATGAAGTCTAGCCTCTCTTAATCCACCTATTCTTCTTCCTTTTTCCTCATCAAATAACTCTTCTCCAACCCGGGATGATCCTTAAGCACCTTTGCCACATCTTCAGGTACATCAGCATCACTCTCAGCCACTAGACTCCTCCTCCTCCAACTGATGAGATAATAGAGTCCATGTCTGACTCTTCCCTGGTTCCATTTCCTACATCAGATTCAAATTTGCCCAATGACCTTCACTGGCTTATTGTTCTTTGAAACGATATACATTCAACTCATAACCCATCCCCACACTATACTAACCTTAACTATCATTGTCTTCCTCCTACACACTACTTGTCTATCTTCTTTGTCTTTTATTTATATTCCCAATATCCTAGGTGAAGCATTATCACACCCAAAGTGGAGGCAAGCAATGATTGACGAGATGTGTACTCTCCAAAGCAATGGCACGTGGGAGTTGATTCCTCTTCTTGCTGGCAAATCTATTGTTGGGTGTCGTTGGTTATACACTCTTTAAGTTGGTCCTGACAGTACCATTTATCAGTATAAATCCATATAGTTACAAAAGGATACACACATATTTATGGACAAGACTATACTAACACTTTAGCTCCAGTTGCTAAGATGACTTTATTTAGACTCATTTTCTCGATATTTGTAATTCATCACAAGCCCCTTTTCCAACATATATTAAGAATATCTTCTTTCATGGTGATGTTGATGAAGTTTACATGGAGCAACCACCTAGGTCTACTACTCAAAGGGAGTCTTCTACTATGATGTGTCATCTTCGCAGGTCTCTCTATGGGCTTAAACAGTCTCCTCAAACTTGGTTTGGTCACTTTTAGGATGTTGTGCAACAATTTGAGATGACACGTAGTGAAGCTAGTTACTCTGTCTTCTATTATCATTCCTCTAAAGGATGCATCTATCTTATTGTCTATGCAGTTGACATTGTTATCATAGACAATGGTCAAGATGACATTTCTAGTTTGAAGCAATATCTAACTCACAAATTTTAGACTAAAGACTTTGGTAAACTTCGATATTTCCTAGGTACCAAAGTTGCTAAATCCAATGATGGATTAGTTATTTCACAAAGGAAATATGCTCTTGACATCCTAGAAGAAACTAACTTATTAAATGCAAAATCAATAGACACATTCATGGATTCGAGTGTCAAATTGGTACCTAATCAAGGGGAGCCTTCTAGATCCTAGAAGATATAGAAGGTTGATTGAAAAGTTGAACTATCTAATTGTGATTCGTCCAGACATTGCTTTTGTAATAAGTGTAGTAAGTCAGTTTCTGAACTCACCTTGCCAAGAGCAATAACTCGAATCTTGAAATACATTAAAAATGCTCCTGACAAAGGCCTCATTTATAAGGATAAGGAACATATCCAAATTATTGGATATTCAGATGTTGACTTGGTTGGCTCACCTAGTGATAGACACTCCACTTCAAGATAATGTGTTTTAGTTGGAGGCAACCCGATATGCCAGAAAAGCAAAAAGCATAATGTTGTGACAAGATCAAGTGTCTAAGCAAAATACATGGCCATAGCATTAGTGACATGTGAACTCATATGGCTAAAGCAGCTTCTCAAAGAACTCAAATTCGAAGAGGACTTACAAATGACTATCATATGTGACAACCAAGCAGCTTTACATATCATTTTTAATTTTGTCTTCCACAAAAGAACCAAGCACATTCATGTTGACTATCATTTTATAAGAGAGAAACTTGAGTCTGGAAACATTACTACAAGCTACATTAATTCTAGTGATCAAGTGGCAGACATCTTCATTAAGTCTCTTAGGGAACCAAGAATTAGTCACATATGTAGCAAGTTAGGCATAACTGATCTGTATGTTCAAGCTTGAGGGGAGTGTTGAAAATAAGGAAATGATGTATTTTAGAAAATAAAGTATTTATGCATATTATCTTTGATTTATAGGATATTATCTTTGATATAGAGGAAATTATATCTCTAATTTATTGTAATCAATCTCTTTCTACCTACATAAACACTCATTCGTGTTGTGTTTAGACACACGATTTCAGTCAGTCTACACATTTATTTCTTCTCTTTATTAGTTTCCTAAAAAAATCATCATTTCTAGCACCCAAATTGTTGTATATTCAAATTTCTTTACATTACTTTTATCCGTAGAAATCGAAGACATGTACCAAGGATTTACAAACAACTCATGCACCTTGCTCAACCCACTAAGCTAGACCCTTTGGTAATTTCTTTGACATTTGAATCAAGAGAAAGAATCCCATAACAAGAAAACCTCATTGAGCTGCCACCAGTGATTCATAATCAAAATGTTCTAAACTTCTAAGTTTAATCATTCCTTCATCCAACAAACACAACCCACAAATGGTACTTCTCTAAGGATCAACATTGTTTAAACAACCCCATCACACTGCTGATAAAAAAGTCATAGCCAGTAGAGTCCCCAACCAACAAATGCCACTAGGCACACACAATAAAATTTCACCATTTTTCTCCATCAATCCCACCACAACATACAAATAATAAAACCCACTCACACAACTATTTGTTTAAAACTATTGAAATCCAATAAGTGGCATAGATGAGAGAAGCAAAAATAAAATAAAAACAATAACACTAAACAGATTAAAGAATAAGCACAGAATTAAAATTGAAATAATAATAATAATAATAATAAAAGAACCTTGTAGAGTTGTTCGGTGATGGCAGCACCAATGACACCAGAGTAGAAAGCAGCAATGTAAATAGTGACCACTGGAGTAAAGGATTTGGGCCTTCTGTAAGGTTCCACCATGTCCCAAAGAAAGGTTTTTTCCCACTTTGTATACAAATAATCTGCATATTTTCTCCACAGGTAGCTTGCCATTTCAATCACTTCCCCTTGAGCACCCTCAATCAGTATTCAAGATCCTGAAAGAGAGAAATAGAAGACGGTGTTACTACTTTCAATTGAAAAGACAGCAGTACAGAATCATATGATCAAGAGCCAACTCAGGATATCAACTGTTCATTATTGAGGATGCTAAGATGAGTTACCAGACTACTTACATGGGCACATCCTTTCTAATTAATCTAAATACATAATTTATAGATGGAAGGTAGAAGCCCAATTCAAGAGATTATATTAAATGGTAAATGCATACCAAGAAAAACAATAAGCAACATCATTAAGAAGGACATAGAGGTTAATGTCTATGGACATGATGTAACCAGCCGTGCCTAATAGGAAAAGGCTTAGTTGTAGTAAATGAAGATTATAAAACTATTTTGTAAATTATTTGAATGTTTCTATTTATAAGTTTTTGACCTAGTTCTTTTTATTTAGAGACTTCTTATAGAGGAAAATAAAATTTATTCCAAATAAAAATTAAATCCTAACAACATGAAAATAAAATGAGATAATTCTTATGTCCAAATAAAAAGGCCAGCACACTTAACAAAATTGTCCAGGAAATACTGTATCATATTAAACTTTTCACAGTCAGGAACAATTCTTCATTGAAGACACATAAACCAAGATGTAGTAATCTTTAACCATGGAACCATGCAAGAATAATCATTTAAAGAGAATGCTAATAGCACACTCTGTCCAACAGTCTTGATTGTGGATGAAATTCATGTATAACTCACTAAATGAGGCAGCTCTCGTTCTATTTGGTAGGTATCATTCCCTATCTAATGCGTCCTACATCCAATAAAAAAAAGTGTGATGAAAAAAGTGTTATATAATGTATTGCTAGCATTTCATGTTGTCTAATCTAATTTAGGTTGATGCAGGACACCAACAGCTTAATTGTAATGGATCAACACAGAGGATTGCTTATATTAGTACACACCTTCAGAAATGGAAGCTTTAAGCGTAAGCTAAGCAACATCTAATTCTGGACAGGTTAAATTGGATATCAACATTTTAGGTTTAGCTATGAATGAGACAAATAATTCTTCCATCACAATGTCTCATGCTTGTGCTTGTACTGCATTGCTTCTGAGTTCTGACAAGTTTGTTCTCCTTCCTAGAGTAAAGGATTATTTTTATTTTAAAAGATAAGAATAAATAACAGGAGGACCATGAATGTTCTTAACAACATGAAAAATAAGGGAAAATGAGATTATAAATAAATAAAACACACAGACATCTCAAAAGATCTACCCAAACCCTTCGACAGAAAACAATGAGTGTACTACAAAACCACTTAAAATTACAGATTTTAGAAATAATATAAATGATTGATTACAAGTTGGAAGCATGCAAGTTTGAATTGTGTTTTGGGGGCTTTAAGCCAAGGGGTAAGAAATAGAATTACATGGGACAAGAACTTATGTTAAGGAGTGATACGAAAACATCCTCAATATTTCAAATAGATAGAGTAACAGGTGGAATTATCATCCAACAGTATGGATAGATTCAATTAACAAGTACAGTAAGAACCATGTAGCTTCAGGTAGAAAGACTGAAGATAAAGCTTCAGATAAGATCAGGTGAATGATACCAACCATTTTAGCAGGACTTAGATGTACATATCATAAGCCACTTATGCAGTTTCAATTCAGGATAACGGTTTTTGTTATTGTCCTTTTCTATTTAAAGATTATAAGCCCATTGGCTAGGGCTGTTCACGGGTTGCTTTGGTTCAGATTTGGGGAGAAAAAAATCCAAACTAATTGATTTTTATTGGTTTGGTTTGGTTCGGATTTCTTGATTTTTTTGCTTAACCCGAACCAAACCAACCTGATGAGGAATGGGTTGGTTTGGTTCAGTTCATCGAACATCCATTTAAAAAAAAATATTTGTTTTTTAAAAAATAAAACAAGGCTGGTTTTCTTAATTCTTTCTATATCAGAGTCCAAAGAACAATTATACAAAACAAGGACAAAAACATATTTACAGAGAACAAGGATTATATTACAACAGATTGATTTTTTTAATTCTTTCTACATCAAAGTCCAGAGAACAATTTTACAAAACAAGGAAAAAAACAGATTTACAGAGAACAAGGATTATAACATATTAGTTTCTTTATTTCTTTCTATATCAGAGAACAAGGCTTACATAACAATTTTATAAAATTAAAAAGGTACAAAAACATAAACAATTTTAAAAGAAGAAACTCTTACATCTATGAAGTTTTTAATCAGAGTGAAGGCACAAATTTTCGTCAAAGATTTTGTCAAGCTGCTAAAATGGGGACAGAAAGTAAGTTACAATGAGATTTGACGACATCTAGCAGTTACATAAACAAAACGAAGAACTTAGGTTATACATACACACCTTTAATAAATTATCGTGATTGAGGAGCAATAGAGGACTCAAGGTGGAGCTTGTGGTTGATGACTGGGGAAGAAACGAGGGCAGAAACGAGGCTTGCGATTTGGAAAGATGGGGAGGCAAAAAAAAAAAAAACAAGGCACGATTTTGAAAGCTGGAGCCGGAAGAGAGGTTCGCAGTGCTGTTTGCGATTGGGAAAGGGGAAAGGCGACGACAATCAGACTCGTCGGCGTTTTGGAACTCGATGCAGCAATCCGGCACCGACAGTGAGGCTCACGATTGAGGTTTGTACATTTGGGGTAAACGAAGTTACAACTGTTGAAATAAAATGAGGAAAATGAAGTGTGACCAACGTGGACCTCTCTTAGTCAATTAGTAAATTTTTTATTAGTTAAAGTAAAAAAAAAATCCTTCCAAAAATTTAAGAGTGAATTTTATAATTTTAAACATATTAGAATAATTATAAAAATTAAAAATAAAATTAAAAGGAAAATAATAAATATAATTTTAATAATTATTTATATATAATTAATAAATATAAATTAATAATAAAGAATTTATTTTAATTTCAGTTTTTCTCTCATGCTGTGAACTATTTTTTCTAATGTTATTTTTATTATTGTGTTTTTATTTTATTTTTTCTTTTATTTTTTTACTAGTATTTACAGTTTAATAGCTATAGGTGGTGGATATAGACGTCAATATGGTTATAAGTTTGAAAAAAATTAAAATTTATTATTCTTTTGTTATGTATAAAATAAGTTTTAAAAAATGTTTTTGTGTCTAAAAAATTATTTAATATTATAAAATTTTAAAAATTTATTATTTTAATTTTTTTTAATTTTATTTTATTTATACTTTATGATTTTTAATTTTTATTTATTATAATTTATTTATCTTATTGTAATAAAATATTTTACAAATTTATATAAATTACAATGATATTTAACTATTTTAATATCTTTATAATTTATATTTATGTTAATATTGATAATTTATTTTAAAAATTTTAACAATTATAATAAAACTTTTATATTGATATAATATTTCTTATTAGTATATTTCAGTAAGAATATTTTTATATAGTATATTGATTTATTATTTTTATTTAATAGTATCTTTATATTTTATTTTTATATCTAACAATGATTATTTATTTTATAATTTTGTAGTAATTATTAAATTATTATTTTTCAGTATTGTAATTTAGTATTTCAGTTTTATATAATAATATGT
>JAMLFT010009055.1:0-13073 GCA_026544285.1 Pachyrhizus erosus | reverse complement strand
TACATGGAGGCATGGACCAAAGTATTACTTGTAAGACCAGAAAGTCATTCATGGTTTATCTGGTTCAAAAAAGGTATATCTTTAAAATTTCCAAAATGGTTCTCCAAATGGTTCGTGGATCATGGACCTTTACCCTCAATATTTCCAAAAGACATACAAGATGTGTACTTATTTTATTTTTTTATTATTTTTTTTTTATTGATGAGAGCAAAAGCATAACCATTATATAAAAAATAGTTAATTATATGAATGGTATGTGAGAGAAAGAAGTCTATGCTAAGAGTGGTAGACTCGAACACCGAGAAAAAATAACTTTTGTTCATTCCACTCAATTTTTAAGTGGAAGTTTTTATGTTTCAAGTCTATTGATTTTTTTTTCAAAATTTGTTTTTTTTTACTTAATCAAACCACCATAAATTATTTATTTTCCTTTCTTTTTTTCTTTTTCATTCTCTTTACTTTTTTTTATCAACAAAACATAAGAGAAAGAAACTTAAAAATGTAGTAAAGAGACTAGTGCTTTTAAAGAATGTTGTAAGGACAATAGAATGTAGTGTGTGAGTTTGCAACAAGTTTATTATTGGGTGAAGCCTAGAGGACTTGTAAAAGAATACTTAGGTTAAGTGAAAGCTATGGAGATTAGAATATTAAGTGAGAAACTTGTAAAAGTCAAAATACTGAGTTGAAAAACCTTTTGGTGACTTCAGATTTATTTTAAAAATATTCTTATAGTTGATGTGTTTTCTTAGTGAAAAATTCTACAAGTTACAAAAATTAAATTTATCTAAGTTTATGGGTGAACCAATATAATTTTTTTGTGTATAGTATCCTTATCTAGCTTTCCATATCTATTTATTGCTTATTTAATTTATGATTGTTGAAAACCTTTATTTTTAAGTATTATACTTAATTAAAACAAAGCTTAAAAGGTTTTCTAAATCACTCTATTCTTCAAAAGTAATGCATAATCTTGCTAAAAAACTTGAAAACCAATTTTTAAAGTAAATCAAAATTTTTGATTTTACAAATCAATTATGAGAAATAGCTTTTCAAAGTAATCATGGAATGTGTTTAATTATTTTATTTATATCAAAGTTTGTTATAGGATTCTCTTACTCAAGTTTGTCATAAGATTTTCTTATTTCTAACATATTTTTATTAGCCAAGCATAAGCTTGAGAGAAAAATATTATAAGTTTATTTGTTGGTGCAAAGAAAAGCAATATTTATCAAAGGTTATTATCCAATTCCCCTTCTAACAACTCTCTAATCCACTTTGCTTATTTCTTACCGATTGGCTTTTCAACCATAGTTGCAAATCTTCATGAAGTCTTTCATGATTCTCAACATCAAAAGTATATATATAATGTTTCACACATGATAACTTCAATGTTAATACAATTGAAAGCTAATTTAATATTTAAGCCCGTACATGTTCAAATAATTGATAATAACACTAAGACTGTGAGGGACAAAACAATCTCATTGATGAAGGTGATTTAGGAAGGATTGGCCATAAAATAGGCTACTCAAGAACTTGACAAGGAGGTTTTGAGTCAATATTTAGACCTATTAAAAACAAAAAAGAGCTCACATTTGCAAGGTTTAGTTTTGCATAAATAAGAGGTTATGCAAAACACAGAGATAAAATTCTTCAAAGGGTTGTAATCATTTACCATTATGCGAACTTAGGCCAAAAATTGAATGTTTACTATTATAGTTAACTATGTTTAGTTGTAATTGATTACAGCTAAATAAATTTTGGTTCATGGCTTATGTGCTAATTGATTACACCAACATGTAAACAATTACAGTATGTATCTAGAACTTTCCTTGTTGTTAGGTGTTATGTTTAGATATGATAATCAATTACACTAAGTTGTAATTGATTGCAAACTGAAATAAAGTTGAAATTCACTTTTACTCGTTTAAAACTTAAAAGAGATAGGTTAATATAATAACGTGAATCATATAGCGTTGGATGGTTAACCCTTACAAAGAGAAACCTACGCACACTTTAAGAAGGGAAGAAAAGAATAAGGAGGCCGCTAAAAGAAATTTTAAAAGCATCATTGCATCAAGAGGAACACCGTTAGCGTTCATTTGAAGGTGGGTAGGACAACCTCTCTTTTAAACTTTTATGACATGAATTTTTTTTAAGATGTGATTTATTTAGGATTTGATAACAAAATTTGGGGGGTATGGCAACAAATTTTGGGAATGTTTTTGTGTAACCTAATTATTATATTTGATTCAATGATTTCTTGAAAGTGCAAATTTCTTGAAATTTTTGTAAGAAAATTAATAATTTCTAATGTGAATTATGATTATGTTTTATGATAACCTAAATGTCGTATATTAAAAGAGGATAAATTTTATTATTATATTTGATTGTGGGAAATTATTTTTTAATATGTATACAAAAATAATAAATAAATAATAAAATAATTATATAATATTTAATTGAATAAGATTTATTTAATATATCTATTAATTTTGTTAATAACTAATTCATCCTTATATATTAAATTTAAGGTGTGGTTTTTTGTTTTTATAAAACTACATACTACTTTCATTCTTTAAATTAATATCTTTTCTTGTATTGTGATTTGTATCATAATGTCTCACATTAAATCAATATTCTTTCTAATTATTCAATTAAATGATATTTTAATTTTCTTTAATTTTTAATAAATTTAATTAAAATATAATAATATCACTTCTAAGATTTTGAAAATTTTGAAAATTTTGAATATTTATACTTCTAAAAAAATATTTTTTATTTTTAAAATATTTTTCATAAATCAAATTAAAATTTCTAAGTATTTATACTTCAATTAGTTGGTCATGACTTGATAGCTTTGATTTCGTTGTAGCTCATTTTGTTTTATTTATTTTGTACACTACCCAAAAATAAAAATGGCTTCATCCCCACCGCATTGTTATCAGCGTATAGAAAATCAAACCTCATTCCAATTTTATTATTCATTTTCCTAAAATTCTCTTTCACCATTGGAACTCGTTGAGCACTTACAGAACCAGCACGAGCAATGTTACTCAAAACTAACAACTTCAGAGAGAATGTGCAGAAGTGCCGATATGTATATTTGAGGAAATCATTATTTTGATCTTCAAATTGTAAAATGTTACATTAGTCGCCTTAAAGAAAACTTAAAATAAATTTCTGAAATTTTTAATTGTTTCATCTAAATTTCTAACTTTAATCACTAATTATCATTTTACTATTTCAGAGACTTTTTTAAATTTTCATTAGTTTTAAAGACTAATGTAATAATATTATACACCAAAATAGTTCACTCATTTTATATTTGTTATTAATTCTGATATTAAAATTTAAAAAAGATATAAAAAAAACAAGTGATAATATATGTAGTCTAAAATATAATTTTGATCCCCTAAGTGTAAAACTGTGTTCTAAAAAATTGAAAAAATTCAAGTTTTTAAAACTTCAAATAAGATCTTAAACTTAATTATTTATTGTTATTTTAGTTCTTAGATATATGTTAATATTATCATTTAAATCACACGACTTTTTAAATTTTAGACTAAAATAATTAATAAATTACACTTTAAAAAGATTTTTTTTTTTTAATTTTCTTATAATGAGAGACTAATGTGACATTATACACTTTTCATTTCATGAACCTAAATGATATTTTACCCTTGAGCTTATCGAGTTAGCCAAATTTGAGTTGCGGGAAAGGGGAAGAGACTTGACTACAATCCATTGCAATTATGCCGCCTGTAACATTCTATTATTATTCTGTAATAATCAAATTATATATTGCTGTCAAAATTGGAAGGAGGAACCATCTATAGGTTCACCTTCAAGTTATAAACCAAAAGCCGTTCCTGTATCTGCCAGGCACCGATGATAATTCAGGAGTCTAGTGATCCTGAATTATCTCCCTGAGGTCTTTCAAAAAATGTTCTTCGGGCACGAGTGGAGGAACCATTGGGCAAACATATTACATTAACTCAAGACCGCGGTATTTTGCCCTTCCAGACTAATCTTCATGAAGATGATGTTTCCTCCTTTTGCAACGATTAACATACCAAGTGGCATGCTTCTGTAGGCCCAAGCCAATGAGAACCTTGAGGCTTGTGAGCATGACATAGGTTATTGCTGAAAAAAGCAGAATCCAGAAAAGCCTCCATGGAAGAGGATTGTGAGGAAGGTTTGCAGCATATACTGGAGTGAGAACTCGAATAACCTAAGAACGAGTTAACGCGTTATAAAAGGAAAAGGCATACACATGTTGAATCGGCAACTAAAACAAGAAAAACCAAATGGACATTTAAAATCTTATATGCTTACCACGCATGCTGGAGCAAGGGGGACAAAAGTCAGATTTTTCTTTACACCCTCAGTTTGCATATTTAGAGTCTACAGAGTGGTACAGTCAAATGTCAGGCGTATATTCTTTAGAAAGCTCCATCAAAGAAAAGGGACAAAATGTTAATGCAATTTGATTATCATAATATAAATTATAAGATTCAGAATTATACACCATTCTTTTCAAAGCAACAATAAGCTTTCACATGTATCAACGTAAATACTATATCATTGCTTTCTGACACAAACTACACTTCCATGCACAAATGCAGGAGAATCTTATTCATACTTAAAATGAATTCACTATGGAATCAACCTATAAAGGCAAGCAAATAACATTAAAAAATGGAATCAATTAATGCATTGAAAAGAGAAAACACTAAATTTGTTTTTAGAGAAATTGAACTATATTGCTGTAACAAAATAGCGTATAAACCTTTTCCCATTAAAGCATATTCCAGGTATGGATTTCAAAAGGCATTTGGGGTCGAATCCTGGAAAGTCTTGGTGCATTCAGGTGTGTAGCTCAAAAATTCGCTCGAGTTTTCAGCTTTAAGTTGAGATTTGAATGAAAATAAAACAATTACTTATTATAGTGGTTCCAGTTGTGTACACCTTTTTATCAGATGATAATACCTGTTTACATAGATCTTCAAGGAACTCAGAGTATGCGATGGGCTTAATGTCATTGAATTTAGCAATGAATGAATGCTTGATAATATCAATAATCATTTCACATAAATAAACCAAGAGGATATTCTGCACCATCCAAAATATGTGTCAGGAACAGGATAAACAAAATTTCTTAAATTAACGTTAGGAGCTAAAATATTTCCAAATCTTACAGTGAGAAAACTTTCAAACCAGGGACCCTCTGCCTCTAGAATATTTTGAGCCAAAACGAATAATATAAATGCTGAAATGTGGAATCTCTCTACAGAATCTGCTAGTCACCATGAGTAAAGGGGGGAAAATAAAATAAATTAAAAAGGCTAGAAGAACAAATGAGAAAAACGAAGAAGTTTTAAATAATGTAACTGTCAAGTGCAGAACAAAAATACTAACTCTTACTCATTTAGATCATTTCAATAAAATAGAATTGGACCAAAAAGTATCAGGAACTAATATTAGATATACATGCATTGCGAAGAAGTTTACACTACAAAAATTTTTGCAAAATGATTTTACTAACGAGCTAGTTGGTTCAATGGAGGGTGGGGAAGTGTGGGAAAATAAAATCCTCCACACATTGGGTCATTGGGAGACAAAAAAAACAGTGGAAATGGATTTTCCCTTTCATGTTATCTTCCCTTCCCTCCAAACTTCTGAACCAAACACTGGTTTTTATCAAAGTCACTCTCCTCTCCCAGTCCAACAGTAAAATAAATTGCAAAACCTACATACAAATAATATGACTATGGGATCAAGAAAATGCATTTTACTTTTAATATGAACTCAAGCAAATCCATGGAAAATAACAAAAGAAATTTCAAATCGTTGTCATTGCTTTTGCAGAAAATTGCAAAGAAAAACATGACCATAAAAAAAATTGAGGAGGTTGATGTGTGGCAATTGCTGGGAAATGATTTTTTATAGCTATAGATTACAATTTTAAGTAACCACTAGGATGCCTTAAAGTTATGAATTTTAATATTCTAGTTAATTTTATTTACTTAAAAAGTGTTTTAGTTATATCATATTTTAAAAATAATATCATACATTTTTCCCACATTCAAGTATGATTTTATAACTGCTAGTGTAAACATTTCAATAAGGTGATAGTTTATCAAATGTTAATCCATGTCTAAGTTCAAACTAAAAATAATTTCCAATTCTTAATTGTGCAAAAGACTTAAAAGACATGTCCATAATTCTCTAGCAGCCAGGGATTAAGTAATGATTCCATGTACCACATGTATAAATTATATGGAGAAAAATAAAATTTCATTCCTGCGTGTACAATTTTTTCATTTTAATTCAAAGGCATTGCATTCTTGTTCTGTGTATTAAAATATACATATCTATCAGTCAAACAATTAAAAGCAAAAGCTTCCTCCTGATCATATTTATGTGGCACATGGGTAAGGTGCCAAAGAAGGCTAAAAAGGCTACTCCTTATATTCTAGATTGAAATATGAACGTTGAAGATAAAAAACCACTCATGCTTTAAAGTTCGAACATCAAAACCATTTTACTTGGTTCAGTTGTTGACATTATTGATAAAGTAAGGCATATAACCCTTGTTGAAAAGCTTCTCTATTGAGGTCACCCCTACAACCTCCCTAGGGGTTACCTTAATTGCACCTTCAAAGGAGAGAGTTTAATTGTAGCCTCTAAGGTGGTGGTTTAGTCCCACATCAACTAAAGATGTGACTTATATAGAGCTTACAAAGCTTGGACAGTTTTCACCTCACAAGCCAGTTTTGTAGGGTTAAGCTCTAGCCCAAATGCTATGATAGTATCAAAGCCTATCCTAAATCTTTTGTTTGGCCACCTACAAGCCAGTAGCCCTGTACATGAGGGGGAGTGTTGGAAAGTCGCCTTACCCTTAGTCCACCTTAGTTTCGGCCTCTTTGGGGTTGCCTTTGCAGTCTCAAGGTGGATGGTTTAGTCCCACATTGACTAAAGATGTGGCTTAAATAAAACTTATAAATTTTAGACAGTCCTCACCTTATAAGTTGGTTTTTTCAGCTTGAATTAGGCCATAAAGCCCAAATGCTAAGATTTTTTTTTTTTTTGGGGTTGAATCCACCATTGTCATTACATAAACTAACCTAATTCACTACACAAATTTATTTTAGCAATATTATTCATAAGGACAACATTGGAGAAGTCAAACACTTAGTATGGGTAATAACATATGCATTGACCCAAATTTCACATAACATTTGCATTCAGTCCATGTTTCTTAAGGCAATCAATGAAGCAGTTATCACTTTCACAGTCGTCATACAATTTTATCTCAAAATTTTGCTTGTCACTTTCATTGGCCATTCATTTGCAAACCCAATGGAAAGAACAAGCAAAACAATTAGAGCTGAAGAGATGGCCTTCATCTTATTTTGATTTAGAGCAGCACGCACTCCTTGCTTCACTGCAATCTTGCCTAATGGGTTGATATGAAGCTATACATACACACATATATAGAGAGAGAGTGTGTTGACACCCCAAGAAATATGGCCCAAATGCAAATGCTATGTGCAATAATTTCAGTCAATGTATATGATATTACCTATGCTATGTGTTTGACCTTCTCCAACGTTGTCCTTATGAATACTAATATACTTAAAAATTCTGCAGTGAATAGGATCAGTTTATGTAACAGCAATGGTGGATTCAGCCAAAAAAATAATCCTAGCATTTGGGCTCAGTGACCGGCCTATAAGGTGAGGTCTGGCCAAGTGTTATAAGTTAGTTTTGTGGGATTTAGTTAGGCCCTAAACCCAAATTCTCCAATAGATACAAGAAATATTGAAACTGTGTGTTTGAATGACACATGGAATTTGGTTTATATAGGCTTATTACAATAAATACACATAACTAGAGGAGATTTTGCTCGTCTAAATCAGATGACTTACTTATACATCAGATATACAATAAATAAATATTTGAATCTGATTTTCAACAACCCTAAACAAATTAACTACTGACAGAACTAGCTCAAACAATATTGTTCAAACAAGGCCATAAAATTTTTATTAGGGCTGCTTCCATGCTTGAAGGAAGTAGAGAACAGTGTACCAAATAAGCTGAAATCAAGGAAAGAAACCATTGAAAGAAAGATAACTTACCAAAGTATACTAAACTGTGAACATTATCCTTGCTATATCGCTTAAACACATTGCTTTTGATCTCAGCAAAATTATTAGATACCAGCAAAGCAAACAATGCGTTGTTATGAGCAACTATACAGGTTGATAAAGTGATTGCCTGAGCTAATAAGATAAAAGAATGAACAAGTAAGTCTAGTCAAGGAATCAAAGCAATGACTTTGTTGTTTCTTAATTTGCCTTCACAAAAGAAAATAGTTAGCCAAACAACTGGGAAAAAACAAAGATGAAGGATATTTGAAGCAGCCACAGCTAAAGCTTGGTCAGAAACAAATCTCCAAATCCAGAATCTCATCTTTTCTGGGGGGCAATTTGCAAGACCTTCAGCAGAAAGAAATAATGTTTGCAAAACATCCCCATTAAAACTTTGACATAATTTATCAAATATCTGCAAAAAGTTGAAAAATCAGTTACAAACTTACAGTATAAGTTAGTTTGGAGCATTATGATTCACAACACTTCTGCAATCAAGAGGCAACTAAAAAGGAAAAGCTATAGCTGCTTGCATTACAAATTTCAGTATTTATGAACTGAACCATTTGAATACCAGAAGGCCACTGAATACCCTTATGATGCTTCAAACAACTATTACCAAATCATTTACGCAACAGCATCCATCCTGCTCCTTTTGTCATCTTTTCATTTTGGGCTATCCAAACCTCACCTTGGCTAATACAACTCTGATATTTAAGGAGATGGCATATTGATACTTATAATTTCCAATTACAGCAATATTTTATCTCATCTCATATCAGAGTTTCATGGTTTACAAATTAATTACAAGGCAAAATTTTATTATTCCATATTCTGTTAAATTCCCTTACTTTGTCACCACAAGATCTTGTTTGCATAAACCCTATATAATATATATTATAAATAGAACTTAATGCACTGAGATTTTTACACTTTCATCCAATCAAGTTTTGTTATATATGGTAAGATTGTTTACTTTTATAATAATTACTTTAAAATTCATATCTAGGATGATTTTTAATTAGTTGATAGCATAAAAATCTTTATCCTAACAATGTATCAAAATCTTGATTGATATTTGGCAGTGTGGAGAGCTAATCATAATGCAGACTAACAAATTTATGCTCACCTCTAAAACATTGTAGACCACGTATAGTTTTATTGTTCCTTGACCACGGATCATATGATATATTAAGCTGATATCTGTTGCAGCAAGTTTGAAAGGATAAATAAAACAAAACTTAGCATAATATTAAACTTGAACAATACAAAAAGGAAATGATATAACACATACTCATTGAAGCAGAGAACTACTTTACCTGTTCGCTGCAAAAGAACCACTCCACAACTCATGATAAGAAAACAGCCAAAATCTGAAACTTCCATTGTAGACAGCCTCTTGAACTGCCTGTCATGAGCATGATTAGGCCACATTGTAATACTGCAAACCATGATAGACTAGCACAAATTTTAAAACAGAACATGAGTTGAACTAGAAAAGGGAATACAAAGTCAAAGCACAAGAACTGTAGATTCTGTATTAGGGAGAGATTAGGCAAATTTATTCAGCTAACCAAGAATGAAGGACTAACAGAATCCAGATAGAAATTAGCAACTAAGACCTGTATCATATACAATGACTGATTGAACATACTGCTAATTTGGAATGATGTGGTTCATGAAAAAACACTTTGTTCTGTCATTCTCATTTAAAGATTTATGACGATATCTTAAGAACTCTAAGATTGTAGTACTAGATGAACACCGCTTATGTCACAAATTGAAATTAAGGAAACAGGTGTACAGGCTTAATCTATCACCTTATTCCTCACATGCATGCCCAACTAACATTCTATTGGCCGGGGGTGGGGTGGTGGCATGATATTAAGGAAAAGTGGGCAAACCTTGTCTTTAGAAGCCTCCAAATGGCCATCATGATCCTTGCTGGCATAACAGTTAATAATGAAAGAAATGAATCGAAGCAGACAAAGAAGCCAACATCTATAAGCTGCAATTGCATTCCACGTTTAAGATACAACACAAAATGTAGAATTCCTTAATAGAAATATACAACTATAGGTTATACATTAGGTGGGAAGTTTAATATTACATTTTTTCCACCAAAATCTATGAACTTATTCTGATTATTTTGAAAGTACAACCAGCTCGACCTGGAGTAAAGATCCGTAGATAACATCACAAAAATATAACAAGAGTTTTTATATCTTTTTCCTGTTAAATCGAGAAAAAGAAGTATACCAATTCACATCTCCAAGGCAGGCGGAAGATAGTGTCGTAAACCCTCTCTCGTTCTTTCTCGTTCCCAAGAGTTGTTGTGCTCCGTAAAGAATTTCCATTGTGCATTTCCTCCAAAAAGTATGTTACAGGAGACTTCTCCACTGAAAATACATCTGACATTAACACACACCACCACAAGGTTAATTCTGCAGAAAAGAAGAATACATGCCCCTGGTAAAATAAATCACAAAGTAAGTCAATCAGGCAACAAATCACTTCGGGCAAAGAGGACCACATACACGGACCATCTAACTAGTTTTCATTCTTAAATGAGCAGCTGAAGCATAATAAGAAAACAGGAAAAAACTTTTATTCCTGTCTAAACCGCCCATCTTTTTTAACTATCATGCAAGGTTTTAAAATCAGTCTGTCAATGCAATTTCAGCCACAACGTTAATGATTTTAGAATCTCCGCAACTGTAATTGCGGCCATATTTGTCTGCAATTTTCTGCAATATCAAGTTTTGCAACAAAACTGTAATTTAAAACCTTGATGCCATGTATTACTCAGTCAATGTTTGTAGTAGCCAACTAGCCATGCCACCAATCCCATCACACGTGGGGAGACACAGAACCAACCCAACGTCAAATTTTCCAGCCATTTCCCCTTAGAAGCTGATGCATAATTTTGTTGTAACATTGGTTGCATTTTGATCACCTATTTAATTATAAATTCTTTTTGATGTACAATACTGGTAACAAGAGTTGAACCTACATGCAAACCATTCAAACCCTTGCCACTAAGCCGACCCTGGTGGTATATATTGAATCATAATAGTTTCCGAATAATCAAAAGAAAAAATAATAATGAGATGCAATGTGATGGATGCATGCAGAGCAAGGACCATTGTAGCACTCACAATTCGGATCTTCTGCCATGAGACGCTTCCAGTCCAATGATTCCACAGTCTCCAATTTCCTAACCACATTCCTATCAGGTTCGTTCGTTGGTTTCTCCACCGGACTCCCATTCACACCACCATCCTCCTTCTCATCTCGCACCACCACCGTAGCCGCTAAATCCTCAGAACTCCCACAATTGACGTTCCTCTGCCTCAATTCCCCAAAACTAAACCCCTCGATGCCACCGCACACGGTGGTCGGAACCTCACTCTCCGTATCACGCGCCTCCAAAACTTCACAAACACTCGTCTCACACACCTCCTCGCACACCACGCTTCCTCCACCACCGCAGTACCTGTTAGCATCGAGCTCGAATCCGTTACAGGCACCTCCGTTTTCCAACGGCGTCGAATACGGATCGACGGAATCGGCGCGATCGAGAAGCTTCTTTTTCCTCTTCGAAGCGCGGTGCCTGCGCCTCTTGCGGTTGCGCTCACCGGGATCCGATTCGTCTTCGACGCTGAGAACCTCGAAGGAAATTTTTCTGCCGCCGTTTCGCAGCGCCATGGGCGAACGCAACGGAATTCTGAAATGGATGGCGAACGACGAAAGTGGAGAAGAAAGTGATTGTCGTTTTGTTACATGTCGTGAATTGGATAGCTGAATTGTGGCTTTGGCGTGGCGTGATTGATTCGCTTGCGCGGAAAGTGAGAAGCACTGTCTCTGTACGCTTATTGCACAATTCCAGCTTTCATTCTCACCCCACTGCGCCACTGCTTCTTTTATTTATCACCGTATCACTGGTAGTTATTCTATTTCAATCAGAAATCTATTCATTTTACTTTTATTCCTTAATTAATTAATTAACTAGAAAAAAAATGCTGCCATTTTTTTTATCTCACATTAAATTTTAATAATAATTACTTAAAAAAATTAATAAAACTTTTTTTTATTATAATTTTTTATATTATTAACTTACTTGTCGTATAACTTACGTAACATTAATTATTTAGAATGAATTCACAGTATAAAACAATTAATTAAAAATAAATATTATTATAATTTTTAAAATAATTATTATAAAATTCAACAAACTTATTGTAAATAATTTGTGTTTAGAGTCAATCAAAATTAAGATAAATATTACACAGTTTTTTTTTTTTTGTACCACAACTTGAACAAGTTTTGACAACACAGATTATAGAGATCTTATAAAATGTTTTAACTTTTAAGTGATAAGCATAAAAGATACCTTTTCAATCATTAATAAAAAAAATTAGTGTGTATATATATATTGTCATTATTTTTTATCAATAATGAAGAATATTTACTTTATACTTATGTACTATAGACGAGATAAATTTGAAGAAGAAAAAAATAGCCTTTCACAATTCTGATTTTTAAGTAATATTTTAGGGTCAAATTTATTCACATTATTAACCCAAAAAAAAAAAACAAAAAAAGTATGTTTCACTTTTAAGTTTTTTGTAATAACTATAGAAGTTAAAAAGACTTTAAAGCACTAACGTACGTTTAAAGGACACGTTCCAGAAGCTACAAGTTATAAAGTTATTTGATTTTACATTCGTAAGTATAGCAATTACTTTTAATAAATGTATGGGAAAGTGACGAATTCAAAGTAAGAGCAATTAATACTTATATATATAAGTAATATTTAATTTGTATATTATATATATGATAAGTTTTTTTATATAATTAAAATTCAAATAATAAATAAATTAAAAAATAAATTATCTATTTATATTGTAAAAT
>JAMLFT010009054.1:0-13022 GCA_026544285.1 Pachyrhizus erosus | reverse complement strand
ATTTTTATATTTTTTTAAAAAATTTTGAATTTTTATACAAATATCTCATATGTGTTGTTTATTTATTTTTTAAATATATTTTTAATCTCTAATAGATATTTAAATTTTATTTTTGATTTTTATTAAATGTTTATTAACTTTTTGGTCTCCAAAATTATCTAGATAATACATAAAAAGTAACTTGGATACAATTTTAATTTTTAAGTACTAAAAATAAAATAAAAAATTTATTAAAGATAAAAATGTTAACAAATATTAAAAATAAAAAATAAAATTCATATATTTGTTAGACAAAAAACATATTTAAGTTTTTTTTTACAACTTTACTGCCATCCTTTTTGTAACTCTTTTTTATATTTTATTTTAGTTTGACTTTGGTATGATTTTAGTTATAGAAAATTATTGCATGATAAATTATTTAATTTTTTTTTCAGTTTTTGCAGAAGCTAGACAACAAATCAGAAAATCCAGATAATATTATGAAATAGCAAATAATTTACAGAACAATTTTTTATTCAAAATTTATTTTAACTCAATTTTTTTTTCAAGTTCCACCACTGATTATTACATAAAGTGTTCACGCTTAAAGTAAAAACTTCAAATTATACACAAAACACTTACAAAATGTTAATATACAAAATATTATTTACGTAACTTCTATAAAAGATGGAAGACAGCTGATTGGTGGTTATTATCCTTTATATGTCTCATTCACTCTACAAATTGCTAACATCAGAATATGACTCATTCAATAATTTCAAATTTGGCACAAAAGTCAAAGCTCTTATGTCTGTGAATCACAAGTTTAACCTTATCGAAATCACCTCATCATTTCCTCATAAGAAAAAATTAAGTAGTTCCTAGAATTTCCTAGTTGCTGACTTTTCTATTGGGTTGATTCCTGACCCAATTAAGCAAAATCAAAATATCTCTTTCACATCTACATTTCCATATTTTTGGATTGGAAAATTCAAGTACAGGTGAACTTCCCAAAAGAGAAGCTCCCTCCAATTCAAATCCAGCTCTTTGTTGATACAAAGAGAAGAACAAATAGGGTCAAGGGTCAAGGGTCAAAACCCAAAAGGTGGGATACCCATAACTCCCTATTATGTGTTTTATCCTGATTTGGTTCAAAATTACAGCTACCTGTCCCTTACCTTTGTTAAAATCAGGGTATAGGTGCAAATAATTCCAAATCTTCTTTTTGAGAGAAAATTCCAAGTCTTCTTAAAATATCAAAACATCTCATAATAATTTTCCTAATTATTAGATATTTATTTATTTATTTATTTATTTTTAATGTATTCATATTTTCAATTATTTTTTTATAATTATATTGTTAAGGTGTTCTTGAAAGTTAAGATTACAAAAAATAAAATAAGGTTTATCACTTCAGATGTATAAATATTTAATATTCTTTTTGAACAAAAAGAAATATTTTTAGTTTTTGCAATCCTAATCAATGATACTAAGGAAGTTAAAATAGAATCACTAAAATGAATCACCGAAAGGTGATTGATTTTCTTTTTGGGTACTGAAAAGGTTATTGATTTAGTAATGCATATCTAATTTCTCTCAAATGAAATCTTAAATCCGAGTTTGTACATGAATGAAATCTCCATTAAAAAAGGTTATTTTCATCATACAGTAAAAGCTGCTAACTCAGATAAAATTATTTTTTATAAAAAATACTTATAATTGTAAATAAAAAATTAAAATTTCTCAGATTTTAGTTAAAGAATTAAATAGGGACTAAAATTTAAATATTATAAAAATATGAGGATGAAAACTTGTAATTTTAAAAGTCACAATATAATAAAGAAAGCTCATTTTTAAGGATCAAAACTAACATTAACTTTTAAACTTTTTAAGAGTAAATTATATTCACGCTTTCGATAATTACTTAAAAAATGATATTCACATATTTTTTCCACTTATAGTAATTCTTAAATGTTAAAAATACAACGTGGAGTGTGAAATGTAATTTGCCAAATTTTTTATGAATGGCTTTTAAGACCCATAGAAAAATGAAGAGAGGAATTGAATGAATGGAGCAGCTACAATGCTTCCAAATTTAAAAACCCCTTTAGTCCACAGTCCACTTTCTAAAATTCTGATACTCCTTTTTGAAAACCAGACACCAATCATCAAACAGACTCTCAAACTTCAAAAACCAACACCCTCTCTCCCTGGCACCAACAACAACACCTGCCTCTCTCTCTCTCTCTCTCTCTCTCTCTTGTTATTGCTGCAGTGCTCAATCAAGTACACCCATCATCTTCCCTCTCTTCACGCCAGCACTCAATTTGTGGCGCATGCCAACCATTAACTAACCCTCCCCGTTGCAACAATTGCAACCTCCTTCTTTCTGTTCCCATCATGCCACACCTATCTTTCTCTCTCCCCATGTTTTAACTTTCTTAAACACTCTCTGACTTCTCCACTATCTCTTCCATCCACATAATTTCTTTCTTGCACTACTTGTTTATTTATCACCATGCCCCTCAAACAATTCAACCAAAGTTTGCAACTTTGATGACCCTTTGGCATGTTCCCCTTGCCCATCTTAATGGGTCTCTTTCCAATTCCCTTCACAGAGCCTATCTATTCTGGTGTCTGAGCTTCACTTGAGCTTTCCGTTTTCACTGGTCTATGTTCCCAAAGGTGTAGCCTTTGGGGGTGTGGAAGTAGAAATCTCAGAGTGGTTTCACTTTTTGGCACACCCCATTTTGAAGAAATTGTGTGTGTGGCTGCAGCTATGGTTGCAGAAGCTTGGATTCTAAAGATGGGTAACCAGGTAAGTTCCAATCTCAAGCATGCCCTTCTTCTTGAAACTTTGACAAAGAGAAAACAAAACCACAAGAGGTCAGAAACAAAAGAAACCATAGGCATTCTTTCTTTTGAGGTAGCAAATGTGATGTCAAAAACTGTGCACCTCCACAGGTCACTGTTAGAGTCTGAGATCTCAAAGCTGAGGAATGAGATCTTGGGCTCAGAGGGTGTTAGGAATTTGGTGTCCTCTGATGAGAGTTATCTCCTTGAGCTGGCTCTGGCAGAGAAGCTTGAGGAGTTGAATAGGGTTGCTAGTGTGGTCTCTAGGTTGGGGAAGAAGTGCTCTGAGCCTGCCTTGCAAGGGTTTGAGCATGTCTATGGGGACATTGTTGGAGGGGTTATAGATGTGATGGAATTGGGGTTCTTGGTTAAGCATATGGAGGGAATGGTGAGGAAAATGGATAGGTATGTTACTGTCACCAGGAATTTATACAGTGAGATGGAGGTGTTGAATGAGTTGGAGCAAGCAGTGAAGAAGTTTCAGCATAATCAGCATGAGGAGAGTAGGAGGGCTTTTGAGCAGAAGCTCATGTGGCAGAAGCAAGATGTGAGGCATCTTAAGGATGTTTCTCTTTGGAATCAAAACTTTGACAAGGTTGTTGAGTTGTTGGCTAGGACAGTTTGTACCATTTATGCTAGGATTTCTGTGATCTTTGGCGAATCTGCTTTGAGGAAGAATGCCTTTGGGCTTAGTGGAGGCTCTCCAGTTACACCAAATGAACGGGGGGTCGTGTCCAGCCATGTTAATGTTCAGACGAGTTCTGAGAGGTTGAAGCGCAATCAGAGCAAGAAAAATGGATTTCATTCTGGTTCGGTTGGGAGAATGGCTGCGGAGAGAAGGGCAACTACCAGTAGGCCTCAAATTGATTTGAGGAGAGGTGAGTTAGCACCTCTTCGACCTGAAGATTTTGGTTTTCCGTGTGGAATAAGTCCAGGGAGACTTTTCATGGAATGCCTAAGTTTGAGTAGCTCAGTTTCAAAATTTGATGATGCTGATGATGGTTATGTTATCAATAGGGAGGACCATCATAGTAGCTGCCGCATTGTTGGAGTAGGGAATAATAGCATAAAGAGGGAGCACCCGTGCCATTCTGGTATTCTAAGCCATGCCCAAAGTGCTGTTCCTTTCACCGGAGATCCTAGACAAGCTAAATCTGGTGTGCAAAGTTGCTCAATGTTTAGTCCAAAGAGTAGGTTAGCTGTTTATGCTTCTCCTTCTACTCTTGGAGGCTGTGCTCTAACATTGCACTATGCCAATGTCATAATTGTCATTGAGAAGCTGCTTCGATACCCACATTTAGTTGGTGAGGAAGCAAGGGATGATCTATATCAAATGCTACCTACAAGCTTAAGGTTATCTCTTAAGGCTAAACTGAAGTCCTATGTCAAGAATTTGGCTATATATGATGCTCCGCTTGCCCATGACTGGAAGGAGAAGCTTGACGGGATACTCAAGTGGCTTGCCCCACTTGCCCATAATATGATCCGATGGCAAAGTGAGCGTAATTTTGAGCAACACCAAATTGTCAGCCGGACAAATGTTCTGCTACTTCAGACATTATACTTTGCTGACAGGGAAAAGACTGAAGAATCAATCTGTGAACTTCTTGTTGGGTTGAATTACATATGCCGGTATGAGCATCAACAAAATGCTCTACTGGATTGTGCAAGCAGTTTTGACTTCGAAGATTGTGTGGAGTGGCAATTGCAATGTGGAGATTCTTTTCTCAATTGAGTACATTTTAAATTTTGAAATCTTCAATATGGTGGTGAGCATTTTCTTGATTTTAAATATCTTAGGATATCATCTCGATACAATGTGGAACTATGAACTTTGCTCGTTGAGGATTAATACTGTTGAAGACTTGGAAGGTATAGTTGTATTTATTTACAGTTTGACTTGCGCAGTGGATAAGCAGTCATATTTATAAAGGGGCATAGAAGTTCGTGCTGAACTTGTATATATATTTATGTACAGATTGCTTACTGCTTAGAGCATGCCTAGAATTGTTGTCATGAATAGCACAGAAACTAGTATTGGTATCTTAATCTTTAAGCCAGTGTTGATTTATTGTTGATTGTATTTCTATTCTGGTTCTGTATCATGATCAAGTCATAAGGTGTAGTTTTCTTGTCTGTTAGTTAATTCTCCCTTAGGCGGTTCGTAGTACCTATTCAAAGAATGAGGTTGCATACTGAATTATAAATTGCTATCTTTTGCTAAGGATGAAATGAGGAATTTTACATTTTTGAAATTTGCAGATAATACTTATGAAGCGAAATACTGTTTATTGATGCTGTCTCTCTATTGTTTTTTTTTATTTTTTATGTTCTCTCTATTGTTTATCAATCCATTAAAGATGCTTGTTCCTGTTAGAGACTTCGAAAAAACGTTGGATCTGTAGCATCTTTTGATAACTTTATTTAATCTGCTATGCTTGAACCTCCAAGGCTGATATTTTGTGTCTTTATGATTGCAATATCGTTTAGGTTGTTATTTATAGGCTAGATCATCGATGCTCTTCTAGAAAAAGCTCTTTGAAGATTGATTATTGAATTAGTAGCTACTTTTCACAATCATGAAAAGATGCACAAACAATAATTCTCCCAAGATTCTATGACTTTCTTTTCCACCAGAAAAAAAGAAAGTGGCTCCTCTCTAACCTTGCGAGATCTAGATTTTTGTGCACGTTAGATAATCGGCACACATCCTCCATTCTGCTGAAATCTCTTAACTTGTTTCCATTATGGTGCTACATAAGGGTTTCCTACAATGCTATAGAGGCGAAGATTAGGTTACCATATTGATAAAAGGAGTGACTTATGCTGTCACTGCACTGTTTGAACCACTTTACTAACATAGGAAAATCACACTATGACAACACTGCATTGGCTTGAAGTGGCACAGCATTGCTGATCCAACATGCTGTCATCTGTGACATTCATTTATAATCCCAGCTGAAACTTTATTATCTTCTGCTTGATTTTGCTTCATATCATATCATACCAGTGCCTCTATAAATATTATATTAAATTCATGCATTGACATTTTAGACTAAAGTAATATTTTCATTAGGAAATCATACATCAAATCACCCCAAAATGTGTGCTGAAAGTAGTAAAAAATATTTCAATAAAAAAAAGTAGTCAAGAATATTTGTGATATATTTTGTGAACGAATCAAAACACTGTCATTTAATATAATTAATTAGAAACTGTTACTGTATGGTAAATCTCACAAGGTTATACCAAGTACAATTTCTGATTAGTTAACAATCTAAAAACTTGTACAATGACCTTGTATGCTTATAAAGTTCATTTTATTTTTCTATGCAATAAAAATAAAGAGCACGCCAATGTAAAATAAGCATATATTAACATAATAAAACCAGGATTTTGAAAGATTCATGAAATAGTTATATTTTGGGATGTAGCACATACATGAATTATGGTGTTATTTTCTTGTTTAAGCATAAAAAGTGACAGATCTGAATTCAATTTTTTTCTTCATTTAGTTATTATCTTAGTGGGAACACAAACAGTAGCTACCGTGTCAGTTTAATTAATATAATTACTAAGTCCAGCCTGGGAAAGTAGGCGCCATGAAGTGGTAACTTTGGTGGGTAGAAGAGGGCATTCACTTAGGCAATAAAAGAGCTTCCAAATAGTGTGCATGTAGTTGGGTGCCATTAATCTTTTGGGGAGGGGTGGGTTGTGGGTAGTCTTCTATTCTGTTATGAGTTGTTTTTCATTATGTGACACAAAATCAAGGTCCACACTGGCTAGATTTTTCTTTCTCATTGGCATTTGGGTTGGTTTCTGTTCATGAAATCATAGCCATAGAAATAGTATTATAAACTTTTTGCATAAATATCTTTTGAAAAATATTATAATTCATAAGTTTTTATTATAGGATATGAGGTATTTTTTATGCAACAAATTATTTCTTCCCCAATATAAACTCCTACTTTTAGATACATAAAGTCCATCTTAAGAGCTGATGTTAACAAAATTTTCGTTTCTATTTATTTGTCATTTTAACATTTAAAATGACGTGGATTGTTATTATTGTCTCAATTATAACTTTATAAAAAAGAGAAATAATGTATGAAATGTCAAGATAAAAGAGATATTAGAAAGAAATTGATATTCAGTACGAAATATAAACATACGAAAGTAACGAAGAGATATTTGAACCGATCACATCTCCAGTAAAATTTCTTCAAAATACAATTTGTAAGAAAATGTTTCGTACTATTTATCTTTTCTTTATTAGAAATATATAAATAATTCTAACAAAAACGAAGAGATTAATTATTTTCGTAATTAGTACTATATTTTAACTTTAAATGATAAAAAAAAAGTTTTTGGTATATAGTAGGTAGGAATTATATCCTTATGTTCAAAATACCGCAAGCCCGCAATAATATTTCTTAAGATAAAATCATGTCCATAAAAAAAAAAAAAAAGCAATGTTTCCAAAATTTTGTTTGATGATTCATTATTGCTGTTCCACTAGTTTCAACTATACCTTGAACTTAATTGAATTCGAGTAAATAGATTTTAGGGTTGTGACATAGAAAGTGTAGAGGAGTGATTAATAATAGGTTGTTGTGTGCTTGGGAAGCACTTATAATTTGTCCAAAAAATTGGTTTTTAGTCAATTTTGAATAAATGCCTTCTTTATAACAATAATATGTAGTACTGTACGACTCAAACTCTTCTTATATTTGACCAATTAGCCAAAAGATTTGCTATTGATGGTATCAGTGGATGAACTGATTCTAGTAAGGTCAAAGACAAAGTTTGTGTGCAATAAATATATAGATGGGAACCAAATTTAATTTCAAGACTTTGATAAGATTTTATAGAGTGGATTTAAACAGTTAATCACTGGATTTGCATTGTGCAACAGTGCAGATTTATTCTCTGCCACTTTTTTTTTCTAAAGAAAAGGAATGCACATACACGGAGAGACAGATAATAATGAAAATTGATTAATGTGCTAGCTTAGTAATGTACTGTTAGGCATGGTTTAGGTTTTGAGTTGGTTTTAAAAGAGTTATTTTAGAATATCCACTAAAAAAAGTTATTTTAGAATGGAGTTTTTTAAAAGCCTTGTACAAAATAAAAAAAGAGGAGCATTAGACACATGCTTATAGTGCACTATTCTATGATGTGTTAGGTCAAGTGCTCAAACAGTGTATTTTATATTTACAATTACAGAGATTAATGTACTATTCTTTATGTTTTCTAATTGAAATTAAAATTTAACCTCAATATTCAATACACTACATACTGTATATTTGGAAATGGGTTTTTTTTACAACAAAAGTTAATGAGAATGCTTTTATATTAACATGAAAAATTATATCATACAAGTTATTAACACAAGTGATTTGAAACTTGAATCTTTTAATTAAGATGAGGTTTGATAATCAATTTGAACACAAGTAGAATTAAAGATATCACTTTACTTTAAAATGGATTAACTCGATAAAATAAAATAATTAAGTGTTAAATAAGAAGATCTAAATACCTTTTGATTATTCTAAAAAAAATTAAATCATTATCTTGTGACTAAAAATACTTATAATAAAAATTTATATAAAATATTAATATATGTTATCATAATAAATCTTCAGGACTAATTAAAAATAACACAAAACAC
This sequence comes from Pachyrhizus erosus, assembly GCA_026544285.1. Taxonomy (NCBI): domain Eukaryota; kingdom Viridiplantae; phylum Streptophyta; class Magnoliopsida; order Fabales; family Fabaceae; genus Pachyrhizus; species Pachyrhizus erosus. The sequence goes on along the minus strand of JAMLFT010009054.1, from coordinate 4,519 downwards.
TTAAAAAAATAAAATCTAATTTTTGTGGATATTAAAATTTCAAGGAGCCAAACTATATTGTGTTTTTTGATAGTAAGTGAATCATAAGTAATTTTGTTCAATATTGTAAAATTTTCAAAAACATGTTGGGGAGAGTCATACTTATGGTCCCCACTAAAAAGTAGTAGTAGTAAGCTTTGTCATTGTGCAAGTTTAACTCACCTGTACGTCCCACTTGAAGAAATTGCATGTGCAGACTTTCTTATCAAATTTAAAATTTCAGTAGCTTCCAACACCTCTTCATGGTCTTCAGGTGCATAAGTGGCCAAACTCCACTCATGTTCCTTTTTCTCTCTTAGATAGATGTGACTCATTTTTTCTTTATCTTATGCACCAAATTAAGCTTTGTTGTGTTTCATATCCAAGCATTTTATAGATAAGAAGCTAATTTAGGACTGTGGTTTTGTGCCTTAAATAGTTTTTCTAGCAACTTTGCATTTTTTGTTTAGGGTGGACTCGACCGATAAGGAATATTTTTTTTTTTAAAAGAAAAAGAATGCAAACTCGTTTTTAGTTTTGTTTGATTTAAATAAAAGGTTAATAAACCTTGAAGAGAGAATAAAAAAAAAACAGTTTAAAATCGAAGTCAGCTTCAGAAATTAATAATATGCAGAGAATGATAAAAATGAATTTCACTATACCTTGATACTTCTATCTTGAAGACGATTTTTTTAAAATTCATCATAAAAGTTAATTTTATAGAGTTTTCTGAGTAAAGTAAATTGGAATATATACTGTTGAGGTAAATATAAGTTTTCTTTAGAAACATGTTTAAGAATGAAACTTTATAGAGAAAAGGAATTTTTTTATTATAAAAAATGTTCTTTAATTTAATAATTTTTTAAATAGAAGAAATAAAAAGATAAATTATATATACTTAATTTCTTAATCTTTTGTTTATTTTTATACATATTATATAATTTTCTTAATTTAAAAATATATTTTTTCCTTCTTTCCATCTCTCCAATATCTCACTTCCTAACTTACTTTAAATATTCTGACACTTTCCCATCTTAAATGAAATATCATCCTCTCTTATAAAATTTTTAGGATTAAATATTTTATATTATTATATAATATATATATACATATGATCAACTTGTTGATATTTATCATTAATGTGACCTTAAAAGTTATATTAAAGAATTATTTGATTTAAAAAAGGAGAGGAAATAAAAAAAGAAAGGGAGAGAAAATATTTTAATTAGATGTTATGTTTAATTGAATAGAAAGGAGGAGAGAAATTTTAATGAAAAGGAAAGATAGTAATTTTTTTATATGATTCATAAGGCGAATAAAAGAGTTTTAAAAATTAATTAATTTTTATATTTTTATAATTTTAAATTTTAAAAGAAAAATAAAGATATTTGAATTATTATAGTTAAAATATTTTAAATTTTCTTTCTCTTACCTCCTAAAAATTAAACTAAATAATACAACTTAATTTTTTTTTTCTCTTTTGCCGTATTTGCAACAAGACCATCTAGGCAAGAGAGTTAGGCTCCATCAAATGTTAAGTGCTTAATACCAAATCACTCAACTGAGGCATCGCAAGCTTGATATAGATATGTTGATGATATATGAAATGAATAAAGGAGTATTTATGCATTATTTGAACGGTGGATGACAAAAGGAAGAGAAGTTAAAAAGAGGATAATAGAGTGAAAGAGAGTGAAATAGTATGTGTTTGAAAGAGTAGAAATAAATAGATTTTTTTAAAAAAATATTGTGGGATTCAGCCATTATTATTATTCCTCAGTAACCAGAAGAAAGGAGTAGAAAGCTACCGTAATTTTGCCACTTACAATCATATCCTTGTGTGTCTCCAACCTGAGAACCTGAACTTTTTTTTCTCTACCTGTGAATCTGCTCTTGGGTTGTTAGCTTCCAAAAACTGATTATACACCTTTTACATTAACTAATCGATTTTCTTATAATATATAATCAATTATGTCTATATATGTGTGTTTTTTTAATTTTTAAATTTGGTATTTACAAAACAGGTTAATATAATTGATTATGGTTAAGTCATAATTAATTATATGTCTAATATTTTCATAATTAAGTGAAAAAAGAAGTTAAAATATAAACTTTTGTAAAAAGGTTAAAATTTTTTTCGTAACCTTTTTTTTTATCAATTAAACAATTTTAATGTAAATATTTCTCTTTCTTCTATTATATTTCACCTAAATCAAACAACATCAATTTTTAATTTATTCCAACTCTATTTTTCTTTCTTTTTTTCCATCTATTTTCTTCTTTTCTTTTATTTTTTCTTTCATCACAAGCACATGGAGTGTTAAGAAAAGAAAGAGAAAGGGCTGGAGAAAGTATATTACCCTTTCCATCTTGAGAAAACCATAAAGGGTGATGACTTTGAAAGCCTTGCCCAATGGCACAACTGCCAAGCCATCTTCCAAGTTTCATACTTATTCTTCTTTTTTTACAACTGCCAGTGTTCTTTTTAATTTTTTTTCCTTCCATTATTTCTTTCAAATATGAATACACCATGCTTCCTTTAATTTGTATATTGTAGAATTGTAAATCTATAATCTTAGTTAATATATTTGCAATAATTATATTAATTAGTATAAATAAATAAATTTACCCTCACAACTTATTTATTTCACCAATGAAATTGACATATAAGTTATTTTCAATGTTAATAATTCATTGTTAATTAAGAAAAATTTGACAGTTATTATATATAGACTTAATCATATTTTTAATTTCTCAAATTTTAAAAATATTATTTTAGTTATTTAAATTTTAAAAATATTATTTTAGTCTCTTAAATTTTCTGTTTATTGACTAAAAATAATTTTTAAAAAAATATTTTAATCTCTTAAATTTAATATTTAAAGACTAAAAATACTTTTTTTTAAAATTTAAAGGATCAAAATATTTTTTTAAAATTTTGAAAACTAAAAGTAAATTTATCCCAAATTTTAAAAACTAAAACATAATTAAGCCTTATATATATATTGCAAAATTTAATATTCTTACTTCACATTCTCTTATTTCATTGTTTTCTCTGTTTTTCTCCTCATCTTCACATTCTTTGGTAGATTTAAGTCAATTATTAAAGTGGTCGACTAATATCAAATTGCTGTAATAGATAATATCAATGAGTATTTGTTTCCATTTTTAGGTTATATTATTTAATCATTTTCTCTTAATTATTTTGCAATAGTTTTTACTGAAATTCTTATGTTTCCTTTTCATTTTATTTTATTCTTATACTTTATAGAATTATAATAATATAAAAGATCAAATACAACGTATAAATTTAGTTTTAAAAAGTTAAAGAAAAAAAGATGATGATTTTATAGCTAAAAAGCTATAAATTAATATAAGATATTATAAATATTATTATTATTACATTTAGCACTTTTAAAATTTCTAAACACGTTGTCTCTTTTCTTCATTTTCTACAAACTCAACACTATATAAAAAATAATTTTGATTATTAATGATAAAAAAAAAATACACTAACAATACATGCTTATCATATTCAAAAATTAAACTCTGAAGGCAATAGATATTTAGGATTTAAGGTTATATATCTGTTGTCTGCACGAGTTACTTGAAAACAATAAATATCAGAACATATTCTATATAAATATTGTACAGTAAATAAAAGTACATTTTGACAATTGAAAGGATAAAAGGAAAATTTACATAAATTCACACATTGACTTACATTACATTATGCCAAGAAAAAAAGTTTGAACTGCATTTTGAAAAACTAAATAGATTTTTTTTATAAAAAACTTAGTTTGTAAAACCTAATTTAAAAAAAGACAGGACAATATTGGGTCCAATAAATTCATTAAAAGATCAAGAATAGTTTTGCACAAGAAGCCTTTTTGGCAGAAAATAAACAACATGTTTTTTTACACAAAGTCAACTTGGTTATATTAATCAATTATATATATATATATATATATATATCAAAAGAATGGATAAACTTATTCTAAACATAATTTAAAAAAATATTTTTTATTTTTATTGTTTATTTTTTTAATCTAATAATTTTACCGAATAATTGGATAAAATTCACTTTTATATAAATTATTGATTATTTTATAGTCTACACTTGATAAAAATATTTTCGCTTGATACACATACATTGCACCAATAAAAAAGCCACCAAATCATAACACTATCAACTGTGATATAGGAGGGTGAAATTACATCGTTAGATGTTACAGTAAAAATATATATCATAAATAACTTTGTATAAAAATAATTTTATTAATTAAACTGTTATGTTATAACTGTTATTATCTTGATTATTTAGATGAAATTTTATCAAAATTTAATAATTATAAATATATAAGGAAATAATTCTTATTTTTATATATGTTATAAATATTACGTTAATTTTAATATATATTAATAAATATAAAATAATTTTAAGTCAATATAAAATTATATAAATATAATCTGAATGTTAAAAATTTCAAGTTAATAGTAA
>JAMLFT010009053.1:0-13078 GCA_026544285.1 Pachyrhizus erosus | reverse complement strand
TTTGTATTTAGATAATAATATAAATACTAAAATATAGTTTTGATTTCTCATCTAAACCTTTGATTTCAGTTTAGTATCCGAAGTTTAAAATTTTTTATTTTGATTCCTAAAAATATCTTTGTTACTTTGTTAGACTTAGTTGATTTTTTTTTTGTTAGTTTACCATACTAATTTGATTAATTTAATGACAAATTATTAAATATGTCACCTTGTATGAGCTTAGTCAAAATTAATATTATTGGTGTAAAAAATTGATAAAAAAAATCATTTTACATTTTAGTACAATAAAAATACTTTAAGGGATTAAAGTGAATGTTTTAAATTTAGGATAACAAACTGAAATAAAAAAAATTATATGAGATCAAAAATTATATTTTAGCTTAATATAAAAGATGTTTATAATATTAATACATGTATTATTTATTTACGTAAATTTTTTTAAAAGACACTTCTTTAAAATTAGTCTCATTACTTTTTTTATCTTCTAATATGCTTCTTTATTTTGTGTCAAAATCATTAGGATCAAATGTTTTGGTATAATTCTCTTACAGAAAATTATTTGTGTGATGAGTTTGTTTCTTTTATCTCAAAATTATTAGGATCGAATGTTTTAGTATAATTATCTTAAAAAAATTAAGTGAATAATATGATCACATTAAAGTATAAAAATGAATAATAATTCTTATTTTATAAGTGAATTTTATAAAATTGAGTTAAATTATAAATTCAAATTATAAAGTGATATCAAAATCTATCCTAATGATTATTGTTAAATTTATTGTGTCATTAGTTATCAAGTTATTGAACTATCCATAAATATTTAATTTTGTAAATTTTATATTTAAAATTTTCACTCCATAAAAAAATATTTTAAAAATCTCATATAATCTAATAATATGAATAAATTAACATATATAAATAAAAAATAATTCTTACTTTATAAACTAATTTTGTAAAATTAAATTAGATCAAAATTTAAATCTAACATAATTAAAGTAGCATGAAATACTAAAACAATCTATAGTAATATAAAATTTGTTTAGTTGTCGCCACCTTATGATTGGACATTTGGATTAGAATTCTTTTATTTTTGTTCACTCCACGTTCTCTCTCTGTTTTTTAAAATTGTGCCTTAGCACAGGACGCTCATGAGTGTGGATCATCTTATGTAAAAAAAAAAGTTAAATTTTCTCTATTATGATGTCATCATTCAATATTTTAAATCTCAATTTTAAAATAAAAATATACAGTGTTATGAAATTTTGTTTTTGAAACGTCAGAATCTCATACCATGATAATATTTTCCCGGGCACTCCCTAATTTGTTATAAATGGAGCGGTGAAACTAAAAGTGAAGCTTAACTGACAATTAATTTGTTTTTCTTTTTGTACAATACAATGACATTTGAACTTTTCAACTGAACCAACGTTCTCTTTGTACCAAAGAAAAAACTACTTTGAACTAAACTACTTTTGTACCAAAATAAAACTACTTTCAAGTCCTACTACTACTACGACATTGATTCTAGTATATTTTGAACTTAATCTGAAATCAGTATTAGGTTCTATATTATTATTATGTTGATCATTTTCTTATATGCATTTTAAACTTGGAAAATAATGCGAGCGCACGCTAACTTCTTGTACCGAACATCATCTAATTACAGTGCCAATAAAAGAAAAGAAGAACAACATCGTAAAAAATACTATTTGAAGACTTAATAATATTATTGAAACAAGACACCAAGTATAAATAAAATAACTGTAAAATACGTATCACAATTCAAACTCAAATATTTGTCTTTTAGCTACGTATTGTATTATATGATATACACGGCACAGTTGACCATTTAAATTCGAAGGTTTCGTCTTATAATTGATTTTTTTTTTTTTTTTCTGTCAGCGGACAACAAATCGAAGCAGACTTTGATAGAAAGAATGATTCATAATTGACGAGCTAACAATTGAAGGGGCTCCTCTTGAATTCAAGATTATCACCTCCTAAGGTTAAGCTATTTGACTCTTTCAGGGTTGAACGTTGAAAAACTTCATTTTATTCAATTTGAAACTGAACCAAACACCTATTTCAGGCAGGCAGAGTCAGATTTTTTATTTTTTATTTTTATCTCAAGAAGTTGAAATTAACGACAAAATATTCAAGTTAAAGAATTCAATTATCACACAATATAAGATACAAGAAAACGTTTAGAAGTTGAATGAGACTACAATTCTTCTAAGTTCCCTTCTTCTATCCCTTATTGAAAGTACTTGCATTTCTTCGGTTTTAATATCTTAGCAAAACTAAAGTAACAAGAAAAAAAAAACGTGGACCTATTTTTACTATTTGATTCGGAGTTCATTCTATCGCAATTGTAATTTTATAATTTTATCTTTACTAATAATATATAAAAAGACATTTTTAAAATAATTCTAAAATAAAATGAATTTATAACTTGAGACCGATTCTATCATAACTAACTTTAATCCGTTAAAAACAATTGAACGGACGCACTTTGTATTGGAAAATTAGAAATATAATTTAATAGTAGTAACAATAATAATAAGAGAAAGGTAAGAAAGAGGGAGGAGAATTCTCCGAATCATATTCTATGTGATGGTGATTGCGACGATTTGTGATGTAATGATAATTTGGAATTGTAGGTAACAACATTTTCATTGGGAACAAAATACTGCTGTCGCTGTCGCCGTCACCTTTCTCGGTGAGACTCAGAGTCTTTCGTCCACAACTAAGTCCTGTGAGAGTTCCCATTCAATGCATAATTAATGTGTGCGAGTGGGGAAATTTTTAAATTTGCACTAACAACTTAAGTAAGGGTTTTAGGTTTTCATAATTTAACACCTTAAAACTAAATATCACCCCCAAAACAAATTCTTAGATTTAGGTTGTTAAATTTACACGGACTATATATAATCAAAATTAAGTTTATAAATTATAATTTAATTCTCAAGATATAAAAGTTGATAAAAAAAATATGATTTTAATCTATATATTTTTAGTCAAATGTGGTTGTATCCTTGTAGTTATTTGAGATTTATGGGAGATATTACATACATAAAATCTAGGATTTATCAAGGTTTAAGGTGGATTATACACTTAAATGTTTTGGATAGACAGCCTCAAATCCTAAATGAGGAAATATTTATCAAAAGAATTGTCAAAGTCTTTACATTTTTATATTAATGAATTTGGTCCTATAAAACATATATGAATTTAGTCTATTTTTTATAAAAATTTATCATTTTTTTTTAAGTTAAGAAGGACTAAATTTATATTTTTTTTATGTTTAAGGAGTAAATTCATGAATGAAAAAATAAATTTTTTTTGGTTACATTTGACAAGAAATATATTTTTCTAAGATAAATATATTTATCTCTAACCTTTTAAATTGGTGTATATTTTATAAAAAAAATTGAAATTACATATCATAATCAATAAGATACAAGTAACATTAATTAATTTTAAAAAAATCATGGGAACATTATATTTCACCTTCTTATTTTAAAGATTACGATTTATTTTAATCTAATCAACATATATTACAATCTTATTTTACAACTAAAAAATAAAAATGTATTTATCATTAATTTAAAGTTGATTAAGATTATGAGTTATTTTAATCTAATTAGTATATATTATGTTCTTATTTTACAAACATAAAGAAAAATATTAGTGACATTATTTCTAACAGTTTTTTTATAATTGATTAAAATTTATTAAAAATTACTAATTTTGTGGATATTATTTCTAAATTATGAAAGAGAGTCATTAAATAAAAAAATGAGATTTATCAAAATTAATAATTTTTAATAAATTTTAATAAATTATAAACATAATATTATAAAGAAAATGTTAAAGAGAGTATCATCAATATTTTTTTTAAAATAAAAAAGTAAAAATATATTTATGATTTAAAGTGATTGAGATCATGAGTTATTTAAATCAATATATTTTTTTATTAGAAGACCTAAAGGCCACTACAAAATTGACTTAAACAAAAACACTAACAACATAAATTTATTTCAAAGAATGTGAGAAGTTTGTAAACGAAGACAATGTAATACTCTTAAAAGTCAAGATTTCTATAATTTATACTTTATGACATTTTATTTAATTTTTTCGTTATTCAAAATTTTTCACCTGTTATAAACTTTTATGGATAGTTTTTTTTTCTAAAACATCAACAACCAAACTCTGATACGACTTCTAACACTTTTGAAAGTCGATATTTTAGTGGTTTATAATTTACAATATTTCATTGGATAATATTTTACTCAACTTTATTGTGGATTAGAAATTTTTACGGATAAAAGAATTGAAGCGCAATTGAAAGGAAATGCACATAGTTAAATTGGCTAAGTAATCAACAACTTGATATGAATGGGAGATCTGCATAGACTCACGCCAATTACATTGCATCAAGCAACTTATATTATTCAAAACACTATGGTATGCAGGAAAAAGTTACTGAAGTATAACATATCAGTAGTAATGTGAGAGTTGCTTTCAATCCAAATTCACCAATGACTCTTTTCCCAAGCTAGCTAAAGACTAGTGAGAATGCCCCATAACCCCACCATCAAGACGATGCAAATGCCCATATTCTTAGAGAAAATCCCAAACTAAGTTCTTGTGGTGGTTATGAAGACACTCTTACATCTCAGACATTACATTGATTTAACTAACTATAATTGGAAGAATAAATAATTGTGCAGAAGTATGATTTTGCGTGTTCCAATTAAATGCTAGTATTTTTAATATAAAAATCAAAATTAAATAAATATACAAAAATATATCAAGAAACAAAACAAGAGAAGATATTGACTACTAATTAACATCATGAAATAGACAAAAATACAAAATCTTCCATATAATCATAGGTGCTAACTATTAGTAAAAATACTAAGTACATAATCACAAAACAAATGTCTAGTTTCAGCGTGAATTAAGACAAAATTCACCTTTTCAACCATGACCTCGGTTTTAAAAACTAAAACCAACTTGAACTCATTTCAATCAAATTAAATTTTCCCCATTGATAGTATTCTTTTATTATGTATTATAAATGTGGAGTATATAAAACTTTGATAATTTATTTTTGTCAAAAAAATTTGATTATTACTTTTATTGTAATTTTTATTTTTTAATTATGTATTTTTTTATTCATAAACTTTAATTTTGAGACTTTAAAAATTTGAGTCTAATACTTTTTAAGCATTAAAAGATTGTGTTGTGTTTCTTTTTTGATCTAAATTTTGGAATATATCACTTGAAGTATATCATTTACATTATGATTGAAACAACTCAATAGTTAAAATTTAATTAAAAGAGTAAAGTCAGATATAAAATAAAGGACAAAATATGTTTTTGTTTTTTTACTTTATTTTTATTTTTAGTTATTCATATATTTTTACCATTTTAGTCCATAACATTAATTCAACTTATAAGTGGTGATGTGGTGAACAAAATTCACACGTAAATTTTTTTTGTAAGTTTTTTTTATGATTTTTAATTGTTACACATTTTTTGGTAGACTAAAATTGTCAGAAATATTACAAAAAAAAATCTTGAACAACAGATTTTCTAAAACCATGAGAAATGTTATAAAAATAAATATTTTTAAACTACTATTAAACTTGTAGTGGTTAAAAGTCGTTAGAAACTTAAATAGACAATTTTTGTCCATAATTTATGTTCATCATGTCATTACTTACTAAAAAGAAAATAAAATAATTTATGAAAAACTAAAAATAATAAAAAAAATTTGAATTTTTTTTAGAAATCAAGATAAAACAAGAGATTAAAAGTATATTTTATTTAAAATAAAGATCATAGGTTATATTTTATTATAAATTAAAAAATTCATATAAAATTCATGTTAACCGTTTAAAACATCTATCCAAATTGCTTGATTTATTATTTTTTATCATCATCATCAGAAAAAATTTGATTTATTTTTTACCTGATAATATGATGCGATGTGTTTATTTATTTATTTTATTACAACGATGAGTTTATTATACAAAACAAACTTTTAAAATAATTATTTAAGATTAAATAATTTTTTATTCCTTATAAATATTAAAAAAATTAGTCTTTCTATTTTAAATCATCAATTTTGAGTTCTATATTTTATAAAATGTTTTACAATTGACCCTAGTCATGAACTTTGTTAACTAGAGTTAAAAATAATTTAGTTTTTGACAATCAAAAGCTGCTACAAGGTGTGAATTATAGGTTACATAAAATAAATATCAAAATGTGGTGGTTTTCAATGTGTATGTGAGCTTTTGATTTCTTTTTTTTTTCTTCCTCATTCTTTTAGTAGTATTTAATTTATGCAAAACCTAACAAGTTATCAAATTTCAAAGGTTCAAAAATTTGCTAATACATGATTCCTTAATATCGACACTATTCAATTGACATCGAGTTTAGTATGTTCAAACAAAAGACCACATCTTGTCATCAACACACATCAGATCCCTTCGAGGACTCCTCCAATCATGAGTCCTCCTCCGATGGTTCTCATTACCAATGCATCACTATAGATCCAACTAGGACATGAAGTCTCTTGTCACAGGAAACGTCTCTAGTCAACATGAAAACCCACAAAGAAAAATAAAAAACTTTGAAGATGGTTCAATGAAGAACATCTCAAATTCAAATTATGCACTAATAAGTATTTTTGTAGCATAACTTGGATCAATGATTGGAAAAATCACTTTTGCCATGTTGTATCTCGTCAAACAAAATCACCTCCAAGTTGGATCTTGAAAATGATCATCACGAGAAAATCGATCATCAACAAAGCATTGTGCCATCTTGAAGCAAAAAAATTAAGTCACTATATTGAAAGCACTTCTTTAGTTAATTGATGCATTGATGCTTGATGATAGATCTCTACTTAATTTGGATACAACTATATTATCGATATAAAAAAACATAAGACAAAGATATTCATAAAGTTATTAATCATAATCCATTCCACCAATACTTTGAGAAATGTAAGATAAATCCATTGAAAAATGTTGCACAAATTTTTATGAGGAATTGGTCAAAGTAAAAAAGGTTTATATAGAGCAAGAGTCTTTAAAGTGTAAAACCTTCTTAGAGAGTGTGTATGTACATGAAAAATCAATTGTTTAGAATTTGAGGATTTGAAGCCAAATAAAAAATAAAACTCTAATTTGTAGAGAGAGACAATGTGAAAGAGATGAAGACAAGTATGTAAGTGATGTGAGGCTTTGTTGCTACTTAGTTTAGTGATGCTTGCTAATGATGGTTTCATGAAGGTTGGTTAGGGACGTGAGATTTGAGTTGTGCAACATAAGTGCCACTTTTAAGGGTAAGATACAAGTGAGGGAAACATGTATGCATCTGATTTAGTATAAATCACAATTCACATTTTCTAGCAGTTTTTAACTACTAAAAATTGAATCATTATTATCCTAACTAACAAAATTAGTGACAATTTGTGCAGAGAGACAATGCTAGAGAGATGAAGACAAGTATACAAGTGATGCGAGGCTTAGTTGCTACTTGGTTTGGTGATGCTTGCTAATGATGGTTTCATGAAAGTTGGTTAGGGATGCATACATGAGATTTGTGTTGTGCAACACGAGTGTCACTTTTAAGGGTGAGACACAAGTGAAGGAAACATGTATGCTTCTGATTTAGTATGAGTCACAATTCACATTTTCTAGCAGTTTTTAACTGCTACAAATTGAATCATTGTTATCCTAACTAATAGAGCTAGTGACAATTTGTGGAGAGAGACAATGCGAAAGAGTTGAAGACAAGTATGCAGGTGATGTGAGGCTCAGTTGCTAATTGGTTTAATTTTCTTAGTACAATTGCTCAATAAAATATAAAGTTGCTAAACTACTCAAAGTAAAAATTTAAATTTTGCTAGTAATTATAACGTATAATTTGGAATGCGAAATTAACAAGGATGATTGAAATTTGAATTCGATCAATCACATAAGTTTTTAGTATAAAATAGATTCAAAGTAAAAATTGATGTTTCCAGAAAGCTAATTTCAGACAAAGTTTCAATGAATGGAAACTCCTCTTACCTGTTTCAAGTTTTTCCAGTGAGGAAATTCAAGCTTTCTGATGAAGGTCAGATTTTGAGTTCTATTGCTCTGTTTATGATGCATTCTTAGCTTCTACAAAGGATGAGACTCCTCAAGCTCCTCTTAGACATTTGACAAGAGCTAGGAGAAGAAGGCTTGAAGACAAACTCAAGCTTCTTCTAATTGGACTCTGGTAGTTTAGGAATTTCTTTTTGGGTATTGTATTTGGTCATTTGTAGTTTAGGATTTGATTGAGTGGTTGTATTTATAGTTTTGGGCTTGTATTAAGGCCTATTAGTTTTAGGAATTGGGCCCTTATTGGGCTTGGGCTTGAATTGGGCTTGCTTCCTTTGCAAGGACTCCAATCCGCCACTTATTCTTGGTATTGCACAAGTTATTCATGCTAATAAGGGATTAGAAGCTTGCTCTAGTCCCACATTGCTTGGAATGAGCTTTGGATTGAGTCTTAAAAGTCTATAAATAGAGACTCTCCCCCCCTCATTGTACTTACACTTCATGAATGAGAAATCATTTTGAGATTTAGAAAAACTCTCTCTGGAACTCTAATTAGTAATTCTTTTTTATCCTTATCAAGACCTTGTGTAGTCTTGCGACAGATTTCCTCTATTCCTTATCTTCTTTCTAGGAAGGAGTGGCAGATTCATCTCTTTCTAGTTCCATTTCTTTGAGTTTTGAAACATCTTAAAGGTTGATGCAAGGATTCATGGGAGAAACATAACATTTTATACTGGTTTCTAAAGGAAAACAAAGCTAGGCGATTTTCGAATGTGTCTCTATACTAAGAAAGAAAAATGGTTTGAATTAGATAGAGAATTTTTTGTTTTAACTTCTTTGTTTTTCGTCTTCTTACTTCACAAAATTCACCTCTTTATATAGTGTTTCCTCTATTACTTTTTTGTTTATTATATTCATGAAGCATGGGCATGAGTTGTTGGTCTAGGAGTAGTAGCCCAGGCTACTTGTGGAAGCTAGTTGCAAGTGAGACAACATGAGGAAGAAGGAGTTATGTCATCCTTTAATGGCGGTATTCAAATTTTCAACATTTATTAAATACATTTTAAAACGTTAAGTTTTCACTAGAAGCAACTTGCCTCAGAGGTTAAGACGCTGAGCATCAAGCGCTATGTCCCCCCTTCGAGCCTTCTTAAGGTGCCTTTTGTTTTTATTTTATGATTTTTTAGAAGAATAGCTTAACTGTCTTTTATTTCCTATACTAAATGTGAATGAGCCTAGCGGTCTAGTGGCAAGTGCGCTCCTCACTTTCCCTTTACTCGCGGGTTGCTGGTTCGAACCTCGCCCGTTTTAGCTTATTCGTTGTTTTTTTATACATATATTTTGCAATGTCAACTTATATTTTTTCCTTACGAGTAACTTATCACCATTGGCCTATTGGCTCAGTGGTAGACGCATCTGAAACGCATCTTTCCTCTTTTTAGGGGCCAAGGTTCGACTTCGATTGACACCCTTTTGGCTTTTATTTTATTTTTGATAGTTCATATATTTGTTTTGTCATTGATTAACGCCTATGGTCACACATCTCAATGGTTGAGCGCTTCTTCCTCCTTACTAGGGGCTTGTGTTTGAACCCAACCCCTGTAAACCCTTTATATTATAGAAATAATTTTTGAAAATGTTCAAAATTTACCTTTGAAAATGTTCAAAATTTACCAAACACCCTTTTTATAAATAACCTATGTTTAATTGTTCTTAACTTAAAGCATAGAATAATTTTTTTCATTCTTTCTAAAATAAGTTTTCGAGTAAGAAAATTATATAGACTATAATAATATACAAAAAAAAATAACATCATCATTCATAACTTTAAGTGAAAACTGAATAACTAGTATAACAAGCATACAAATCTAGATATACAAGCAATATGAGTTAATTGTGTTACAAATCTTTGTTTCTTTACCAATTGTTCACATTTATTACAACTATAACTTTAAATATACAAAAATAATACGTAATCAACCTCAAAAGTCTACATATAATCTTCAAGATTTCAAAACTCGTTAGATAGTATCTATTGCCACCCTGTCGGTTGGAAAGTCATCTCTAATTATTAGGGTTTGTCCTCGTCACTCTATTAGGAACTGCCTATAACTCTTGAAAGTCAATAGACTCGCGTTTGCCATATTTATTTGAAAAGTGAAGGTTGTAGGAGTGAGTCATCTATACTCAAGCACACACAAACATAAAATAATACGACTATAACATATAACTACTATCGCGTACTCTTTCCTCACCGTGCATGCCTACCAATATATATACTACCAATCATATTTTGAGGCTCCTCGATGCCTCCAAAAAACTCCTACCTCCAAGAGTACTTACACAAAACGTATTATTTGGTCCAAGGTTTGCTTTCTGGGTGACGATCGGGAGTACATACCATGTTTGGTACATTGAATCAGGGTACTTTTAACCGAATCATGGTAATGTTCCGCTCTGTCAAGGACGCCAAGCCAATTATGTGAATCCTTCTAATCTTAGAGTTGTCATAACTTGACACCTAACACTATCTCCAAGGACTCCCTAAGAGCCTACAGACATTCCTTAGGTACCTGTTGTAGTCAACCCAAGCAATGTTGCAGTCTTAATTCTCACACATGATCTTGTCACATCATCTGTCACTACTTTTTCCATCTCTGCAACCGGTTCTCCATTTTAGGTACTAGCATAGTACCAAACACCATATGAGGAATTACTCCTAGAATTCGCCAGCTTTTCAAATGCTTAAGTAGATTCCTCGCACAATTCAGGCTCTCACCTCTTTTTAGGTTATAGTCTTCTGACAAGTTATGAATGTACGTAACTCCACCATTCACGCTGAGACCCGTCGCCATCAGGAAGTTTCATACATTTCCTATTTTGTCATTTCGATTAAAATTCTATCACTTAAGGCATTCAACCATGTTCCTTTTATCCAAACATGTCTCAAATATAAAATTCTTTTTTTCTAAAAAAAGAGGCAACCATTTAATCCTAACGATTCCAGTTGTCCTTCCTACTCCTTAATAGACAACCATATCAATAATAAGTTGGAACAATTAAAATATTTAGAAATAATGAGGGCTAAGTAGAAGAATTCGAGCAAATAAAATACAGTTTATTAATACCCTAACATAGATGATTTTTCTTGTTTGTCCGCATTATTCATTATTAACATCATTAATTTTACCGTTTATGCTTACTATTCTAGTTACAATCATTAAATTTATACTATCGTATTTTCTATCTTCTAGTTTATTATTTATTTAGCCATAAGAATTTATTATGTAATTATTTAGCTCGTGTATTCATTAAATTAATGTGACTATTATTTAGCTGGATCCTGACCCTATCTCACATATGCAGAACTCATTTCTAATGATTAGTTTAATAAACTGGTAGCATAGTTTATCATAGTCCCTATATTGATTAATAAAGGCTAAGATTAATCAATCTCAATTTATTTAATAATAATCATATTATGTCTATTTACATAATGAATAATGAAACTAGGTGACTTGTCAATTTTCTAATATTGTTATTATCGTCATCAATAAAAATTTCAAATGTATAAATTACTACTAATTGTCACATCAAACAACTGTAATATTAAATATTCCTAATTATTCATATGATTGGATTCTTATAAAATAATTATATTTTCAAAAATAGTTATATACTTATTACTTGGTAATTATTTGCTTTGACATATTTTTAGTTTATTGTTTATTTTTAGTTTATTATTCTTCCCTTCTCTCCCTCTCTCTCTCCCTATCTACGTTTCTCTCTCTCCCTCTCTCTCCTTCTCACTCACCCTTTCTTTTTCTTCCTACCAAACCTTCTCCCTTTATCTCCATTCTTTTTCCCTTCTCTTCTTCTCTTGCTAGCCTATAACCTCAATCCCCACAACACTCAAAATACTCAACTCCTCACAATCCATTTTGCTTAACTAGTCGACCCAATATCCAGATGCAAACAAGGGCACCAACATATATCACACTTTTGGAAGAGCAAAAATCGGATAGTTCATAAGCAAGGAAATCATGAAATTTAAGCTTTTCTATGAATAAAACTTAATTTCCAAATTTCTAATTCAGAACAAGCAAGAACAGATCGACAATTTGTGTAACAGGTAATAATGCCATGGAATAACAAAACAATCAAAACAAAACAAAATTTCAAATTGGGTTTTAGAATTGAAGGCCCCTTCCACCTTTCACGTCTAACTTCGGCGAGCTTGGGTCGTTTCCAGTGGTTCCGCCACTTGCAGGCAAAGAGAAAGTCTTCTAGCGAGAACGAAACACTCAACGAGTTTTTGTCGCTCTCTAGATCCTTCATTCCCTTGGAGTTGGGCGTATTAGTCAAAGGAGCATACGAGCAGTCTTCAATGGCAATTTCCTGCAATGGTGAGCTCGAGGAGACAACGGTAGAGGGAGTCGCAGGCTTGCAGAGAGGAGAGGCTCGAAGAAGGAGAAAAAGGCGGAGTGGGAGTTGTAGATGAAGGTAGAGGGTGACATGGCCCTTCTCTATCCACTTATTCCCTCGCAGGTAGGGCTTAAATATTAGAAGGTGCATGTATTTAGTACCGAACGCACTCGCATCCTAGTGGTTGAGGCGCTGGATGCGAGTGCCAAGTCCTCCTTTGAACCCGAGCCAAGACGTTTTTTATTTTCACTCATTCATTTCTTTTAATTTTAATCGACAATAACATATATATCATCCTAACCTTATGTTTAACACCAACAGACTCTCAGCCCAACTGGTAGAAGCGCATTTTTCCCTCCCTCCACACCTAGGTTTGAATCCCAACTTCAATTTTCTACTTTTTCAGCTTTTCCATTCATATATCTTTTTATTTATTTTATAATTAATATTTTTCAGATTTTAATTATTCTAAAAAAAATCTTCAAAATTCATTTATATTTTTCTCTTTTTATTCTTACCTATTTTCTATCACCAATATATTTTTA
>JAMLFT010009052.1:0-13080 GCA_026544285.1 Pachyrhizus erosus | reverse complement strand
GTTTATTCTAGGTTTTATTTCTAATTTACTAACTATTTTTCTATTTATATTTAAAAGAATAGTATTTCTATTTATTTGGAAAAATGGGATGTTACAAAGAGAACCTACAAGATGTAACTAGGATATGAATCATTACCATCCAAATGACCAAATCATTAGAGACGTCCATGAAAAAATCAAAACAGGGTCATCCTTAAGAGAGAAAGATCATGTAGCGTTGATATCTGAAATAGAACCAAAGATCATAAATGATGCCTACCAAGATGAAGGATGGATAAAAATCAATGCAAGAATAGTTGAATCAGTATTACAAAATTGACATTTGGAAGCTTGTTAACTACCCAAAGATAACTCAATCACAAGAACTAAATGGCTATTTAGGAACAAGCTACAAGAATTAAGTAAACTTGTGAGGAATAAGGCTAGGCTTATATCCAAGGGATACTCATAATAGGAAGGTATAGATTATATTGAAACCTTTGTTTTTATGGCACGTTTAGCAGCCACATGTATCTTACTTTCATTTGCAAGTTATAGCAATATGAAGTTGTATCAAATGGATGTGAAGAGTGTCTTTCTAAATGGATTCATTAGTGCATTTCTATGTTGAACAACCCCTTGGGTTTGAGAGTAAAACCTTTCCTCAAAAAAGTCTTATATGGTCTTAAGAAAGCACCTCGTGCCTAGTATGAAAAACTAAGCACATGTTAAAAATGATTTTTCAAAAGGAAAAGTTGATACTACTTTGTTTTGCAAAGACTTTGGAACTTATTTTATTATTAATCAAACCAATATGGATGATATCTCTTTGGTGTAACTAACAAAAATCTTTGTGAAGATTTCTCTAAGATGATGCAAGTTAAATTTGAGATGAGCATGATGGGGGATTTGAAGTTTTTTCTTAGATTGCAAATCAAACATACATATCATAACATATACATACATCATACAAAGTATGTTAAGGAGCTATTAAAGAAGTTTTAAATGGAAGATTCCTAGTAGATGAAGACTTTCATGCATCCTACATCGATCCTTAGGATAGATGAAGAATCCAAGAAAGTATATCAAACTCTCTACAAAGGAATAATAAGATCTTTTTCTCTATTTAACAACATCTAGACTTGACATCATGTCTAATGTATGCTTATGTGCTACATTTTAGTCTGATCCAAGAGAGATACATTTAACAAAAGTAAAATGAATTTTTAGATATTCAAATGGAAATACTAATCTTTGTTTCTGCTTCAAAAGGAATGAAACATACAAAGTAGTATGTTTGTGTGATGTTGATTATACTAGAGACAAGATAGAAAGAAAAAACATTAGTAAAGGATATCATTTCATTGGTGGTAGCTTAGTCTCCTAGGCGTTCAAAAGATAGGGAACAATATCTCTCTCAATAGTAGAAGCAAAATACATCTCAATTGCAACATGTTACTCACAACTACTATGGATCTAGCATCAATTGGAAGACTACAATATCTTTGAGAGTAAAATTCCTATCTTTTGTAATAATATTGCTACCAGTAACTTTTATAAGAACCCCATAATACATTCTCGTGTCAAGTATATTGAAACTAAACATTATTTTATTTGACATCATATTCAAAAAGGGATGATGGATTTACAATTTGTAACCACTGAAAATCAGCTTGATATTTTCACAATACCTCTTCTTAAAGATAGATTAATCATTCTAAGAGATTAACTTGGAATGGAATGATTAAAAGAATAATTAATGTCAATATACTTGTGTCTGTGAAACAAGTGTCTATGAACCAGACATCTTGAATGCACTTGCATCATATGCATGCATTAACATGTAAGACATCCAACATATGAAATTACATGTTTTTTGTACATATGTGTTTACTAGCATTTGCATGCATAAGATAAACCCTCTCTCTGCATTAAGTAAAAATGATTTGATCTTTAGGTCTATATTATGTTGAGTCACTTCACAGCAACCACCTCAAATGCAACTACCTAAAATCGCGTAACCCATACCTCATCATGGTGCATTTATTATGCAATACACACATTTTTTTTCTCTTTTCTTTTCAAATTTGAGCCAAAAATTGCTTCAATTTTGTAACCTAACCCTATATAAGCCCCTTAAGAACTCAAAGTGTTTTCTTTAATTGCCTCTTTTACCAAAAACATTTAACCCTCTAAAATCCTCTCTTGAAACCTCAAGCTTTATATATGATCGCTCAACATAACACTAAGAACTCTTGTTAGCCACACTATCAATCCAATTGACATGAACAATATAACCATCAATGGTGATTACTCCTTCAACATTGATTTTCTTGAGAAAACTGAATTGTTCATCAAATATAGGATTACGAGTTATGGTATCCTTAGCTACTTAAATTTAAAGCAAGTCATTATACCATAATTTATTATCGCCTTCTAAAAGATTGCCAAATTCTCAAGCTTGGGGAAAATTCATGGTGAATTTCTAGGAAAGATGATTTTGATTAGCTCTAATGCCATAATGATTGTTATTTGCTATGAAAGAACCAGCGCAAGTATCAAGTTTTGGTGGGAAATACCTATAGAGAATCCAATGTTGTGGAAAAGGTGCTTATGGGTTATAAATACCAGGACAAGTTGAACTATGCTAATCTTAGTTATCAAAGGAAGTTGTTACAATAAATTTTGAACAAAGTCATCCTTCACAAGGTTGGTTTAAAGGATTCCCTCACTCCTATCCACAGATTCATGTTGTTCCATCTATTGGAAGGATTGTTTTCCAACCTTCCTCACATTACCTACATGAACCCTGCCAAAAATATGAAGGGTCAAGGTGAGATTAAAAACATAACTTATGCTACTTTGGTGAACATAATCCTCTGGGATCATGGAGTTACAACGTATTTTATTTTTTCCTACTAAGCAACAAGAAGCCTACCTCAGTAAAGGAATGAAGGTTAGGTAGTTGCTATTTGGTAAGTCCAACCTTGGATGATGAGTCTACGACTGAACTTAAAAGATATATCCAAAAAACTATGTGGAGGAACCACAACAACAACAACCACATGAAAATCAAGAGAACACAAATCCAAAAACACGTGCAATGGAGGAAGAATTCTTCAACATGTTTGATATGGGCAATCAGAGAAGGCTAAGTAGGACAAGATGACTCGCCTAAGGACCAAGTAATCGTAGACAACTAAAAGACTTCTGTCCAACTTGTTGATGATATGTAGATGTCCAAGTGTTTCAAGACGAATGCATCTTCGTAGATGACCAAGCCAATGAAAAAAAGATAGTGCTACAAAAAGAATTTGACTTTGAGGCTACTAATGAAGACCATATGCCTATTGGATAAGCCTTAAAAGACAGACATATGAAGCACAATATTGATAAGTCATAATCTGCTAAGGTAAGCCTTGATGATTTGGTTAAACCTTTGCAAGTACCCTTGAAACAGTTATTCCAACCTAGACCAAAAATTTCCATAAGACAACTAGCCCAAACACAACCACCTCCACCACCATAAACAACATTCCACACACAAACACAAGCCCAAAAAGACCTGTAAACAAAAACCCATAGAGAACCTTAAATTGAACCAACATTATTCTCTATTATTATTCAACAAAAGAAATTATCTCACCCTTATTTTACCACTATACTAGTTGCTTCACCTATGATAAATTAAGATGGGAATGCCATGTATGATAAGGATAACAAACTTATTCTCATTGGATGTCATGATTTTGAATACTCAAATTGGTACACCTTCCATATAGTACACTTATTCCTAACCTTTTGCTACTTGGTCAACTAGGTTTTCAACCTTTGCCCTCACCAAATCTTGGTCCTTATAATGAAACCATCAACAGGGTTGTTAGGGAACCTTCAATAGATGACCTATGACAATCAAACCCATTATCATCATCAAAAATAAGACTACAACAAGTATTAATCTCTCTTGCCTATGTTTTTAATGGTAGAGTAGAGAATTGAGAAGATATAAGGGACAAATGGCCTTTTCTCTTTGTTGAGGAGAATGCCCAATTTTTGCTACCTGAAGAAAACTCAAGACATCATGTACTAGATCTTCCAACTTATAGGGTTGAAGCATCCCTCATTCATAAGTAGGAGAAGTTTGACAACTATAAATTTAGACCCTTTGAAGCATATTTTGCTTTACCTAAAGTAGTCATTATAGATATGGGATATTAACAATGTTTTAAGTGGAAGATCTATCCTCAAGTTGTATAGGCACTAGTGTACAAACAACACCCTAGAGTTATTCAACATCTCATTCCCCTAACTCTAGAGGAAGAAACTAAAAACAAACAAGCAGCAAAAGAGGAACTTGTTATTGTTTCCCAAAAGAAGTGTCTCACCAAACAACAAAAATAAGCTTTACTAAAGAAGCAAGTAGCCTTGGACGAATCTAGTTTCATGGAGCAAAAGCTTGTCATTTGGGACAAGTGTCTTAAGTTTCATCCTTTTCACCCTAGAACAATTGGATTTTTTCCTTCTATTCTTAACATCAAGATGATATGTCACACCAAATCTAAACATTTGGTGTTTAATCAAGCTACTTCTTATCCACTAGTTTTTTTACATCATTAAGTCAACTAAGCTAAAAATCTATCTTCATAATGTTTGCCTTAGATTTCCCATTATCAACTTAAATATAAATAAGGGTGAGAAGCCACACGGAGTTGAGATACCCTTAAGAAGAAAAGTTGGAATTAAGCAATATATCATTCATTTTCAACAAGCTTACATGTAGAAATGACCCATGCATGAGTTTACTGAAGGTGATGGATGTATCTTTTGACAACAAAATATACACGAATAACTAAAATGTAGATCCTCATCTGGATTGTATTTAGAGGAGAAGTAGGAGATTCCAACTATATTGGAAAGCTCATAGGTAGTGCGACTAGTTCACTCTTATCACTTCAGTGACACAATTTATGGATTCCTTATAGACAAAGATCAAGACGAATCTCTACTTAGACCAAAAACTAGCATTCTTTATATGCCCTTACTAGCACCTTGGTCCACAGAATGTTTGCATCCATTGAAGAGAGGCTTCATCCAAAAATTACAACTCTTAACTCTCCTAATTCAATAAGTGTGCATTAGCCTTCAAAACTACATCCAGGCACACCTTCTCCTCCTCCACATGTTGAGATTACTATGATTGTTGCTTCACATACATCTATTGTAGTTGCATCTATTCCTTCATCGTTGCTATTTATAATACAAGTGAAAAACATCATTAATATCAAGATCCAAACCTCATGGAAAGATAGGACGCTAGGTTTGTTGGCATGCTATAAAAATAGGTAAAGACTATTGATTATGCGTTTGATGCAAAGATCAATATGTCTTTGATATCTATCCTTGCATTGCTTCAACAATTTGGTACCTCAACAACAACAACCTCAACAATAGTAACCTCCTGACAAACCTGATCACCTTGCTGATAAGTGAGGATGATGGTTTACTATCTTTTTGACCCATTTTTTTTATAATGCCAAAAGGGGGAGAAATAGGAAGTAGTTAAGTATTAGAATCAAGGGGAGCTCTTTTATGTAAAAAATCATATCAGTGAATGAGATGAGGATGTGTTTTGCATATATTGTTTTACTATGTTATTTTGCTTTGATGCATTGTCACACTACTTATTATTATTGTTTGGTATGATACTCTAATTCTTTTTCTACACACACACACACAAACAAACACACACATATATATATTAGACTTGAAGGGAGTTTAACATCATAACATACCTTCTTTTTTGTTTATTTTATTTCTTACAAAGTCAAATTATGGTATTGTTTGTCATCATCAAAAAGAGGAAAATTGTTAGAACCAAAGACATGATGTCAAACCCATAAAAAATCTATTATTTTGATGATAACAAATGAATAACATAATTTGGTAAGTACTAATGATTTGATAAGTATGTTGATAAGAATATGTCTTAAAGCAATGAAAAAGTAATGTCTCTTAACTCAAACGTGTGGTATAAATGTGAAATAAGTTAAGTATCTTAAGAACTAAAACACTAGATATGTCTAGACGACATTTTTAGTAAACATATGTCCAACAAGTTTTTACGAAAATCGTAAGTTCCAAGCATATGATATGAAAATATGTTATAAATCAACAAACGTTGTTAAGCAACTCCAAACTTGTTTTCTACTTACACTTTTATTAAGTTTGACCAATCTTAAGTAGTTTGAATGCTTTAGGACAAATGATATAACAATTTATTTATGTTTCTATCCAATGTGTTTTCTAACGTTTAAATTCAAATGAATATTTAATGAAAAACAATAGGAATGATAAGTAAATATATGTCCAACAAGCTTTTATAAAAACTATAATTTCAAACATACGATTTAAAAATACATCATGAATCAATAAACATCCTTAAGCAACTTCAAAGTCTGACCAATCTTAAGTAGTTTGAATGCTTTAGGATAGATGATATAATAATTTATCTATGTTTCTATCCAATGAGTTTTCTAATGTTTAAATTCAAATAAATATTTAATGAAAAGCAATATGCATGATAAGTAAATATATCTCCAAATTATAAGTTCCAAACATACAATTTGAAAATACGTCATGAATCAACAAAGATCCTTAAGCAACTTCAAACTTGTTTTCTACTTACACATTTATTAAGCCTGACCAGTCTTAAGTAGTTCAAATGCTTAGGATAGATGACATAACAATTTATCTATGTTTCTATTAAATGTGTTTTCTAACATTTAAATTCAAATGAACATTTAGTGAAAGTCAATAGGTATGATAAAGATAAGTAGACTTCTAAATCAAAGGACCATCGAGTTCTAAAATTTGTCATCAAAGAAATGACTAAAGTAGAAATATTTAGAAGAGCAGTTGATTTGCTAAAATTTAGAAAGAAAAAGGAAGAAAAGACAAAGGACAAGTTTTTTTTTTCTCCTCTAGTAGTAATTGAACTCTTATAGTACAAAGACATGAAAAATAGTCATGCATTTAATGCACAAACAAAATGGGAAGAAGAAAGATCAACATTGAGTCACAACAAACAACTTCCATCTTAGCCTATAAATACAAGTGCATTAAGACTTTAAAGATGTTAGTGATATATTAACATTTGAACGAACTTTATTCTAAGCTTTCATACATTTTAAATTTCTTCTTGAGATTTTGCTTTGTGATTTCTTCATATTCTTGGTTTTGCCAAGTTGTAATCTGTGTTAGAACTTTCATATCCTCAATTCGTGAGTTATTTTGTATCTTGTAAATATCTAAGAAAGCTAGGAGTAACTTAGTGTAAAAGAATACTTGAGATAACTTAATTAGGTGATTAAGTGTTGTAGTCAAAAGTAAAAATTAAAGAAAACTTGGGTTAGGAAGCTAAAAGTGGCATACAAAATACTTGTGTATAGCCAAGAGTGACAAATTCATTACTAGTGTTGTAAATAAGGTTTTGTTTAGTGAAACCCTTCAAATTGAAGAAAAATTGGATGTATCTCAAAAGTTGGACTGAACCAATATAATTTTTTTAATAATATGTTTATCTTTCATAGTTTTATATGTCTATTTGAAATCATTTTTCATTCATTTCATACGTCTTTTTAAAAAAATTTACAAAAATTTTGAAAAAAATCATACATACATTATTCAAGCTCTTCTAAATCTTTACATGATACTCTCATACATTAACTATCTAAGATTACATTAAATTACATAAATTATTTTAATTTTTTAATATTTATCATAACTTTATTTATAGAACACAATGTAATATTTTTTTAAATAATTAAGAATTTTTTTAACACTGATCATAACTTAATTTATAAAACATAATGTAATATTTTTAAATAATTAAGAAATTTAGTATAATATATAAAAATGTTAGCATATATTTTTTAAATAATTAAAAAAAATAGTATAGGAGTAGAAAAAAAAATAGAAAAGTTTACGTGATTTTTCGAATCTTGAATGGTAGTTAATGTAACTAATTTTGATAAGTTAACAAATATGATACGAAGTCTTACTTTTTACTAATAACAATTTACAAATGAGATCCTTATATAAATTTCAAGAACACAATCAAGTTGTGGGTCTCAGCTCTTTATGTAATATATCCAAAAGTGAAAAAAAAAATACATAATATAATGGAATTGAATCAGAACCTGTAATATTTCTTACACAGCTTCAACACACTCATGATGGGGAGACCTAAATGGAGACAACATAGCCATTTAAACAATCATATATAATCATACTACACACACAAAAAAAAAAAATCATATATAGTCATACTTTCGGCCACACAAGAGAAAATTTGTCATGTCCTTATAAGTTTATATGCTTATCCAAAATTTTATAAAATTTCTGACAAAATGTGCAAGACTCATTATGCTGTATTCTCAAATGCAAACACATCCCGAGAAATTAACAAAAGTTGGTTTGCAATTTCAGAATTCTAGATGAACAAAGAGAAAAATTGTCTAGAGTCCATATAATTATGTTGTGAAGTTAACACCATTTTACATGTTTGGATTTATCATCTCAATATATATAATTTGTGCATTATAATAATTGATACACTTGTCCATTTAAGTAAACATTTTTAAGAATAATGAAGGGGTGCGTGGTGGAACACATATCAATAATTTCAAAACTATATTTTCCTGTAAAGGGATCAAATTCAATAGTGTATGGAAATCAAGGCAGTGAATAATCATGACAAAAATCTTAATATTTCAAACATTGTGGGGGTAGTCGAAGACCCAAGTTTCAACTTAATTTATTTAAGATCATATGTGGAAGGAGCTAAATGGGTGGAAGAAAAGGTTTTGTCGAGGGCCGAAGAACAAATTAAGTATATTGCACAGTTCTTCATTCCCATCTATATTGTGGGTTACCTTTGACTCCTATGTTTCCTTCTATGATTTAGACAGAATCCAACATTAATGCATCATTTATTGGATGAAATAATGAAGAAAAAAAGTTAAGAATAAAAACGATAATCTATAAGCACACACAATGGCTTTCTTTAGATTCTTATCATAGTAGCTTCGGTATTTTCTTCTAGAAAAGAATACACACACACATATAATTTTATATATATATATTTGGAATAAGAATTCAAATTAATTCGAATGCGTAAAATAAAATATTGTACGTGTGTAAAGATAATAAGAAGATTTGCATAATAAGAAGATTTGCATAATAAGAAGATTTGCAACACGAATACTATCAACAAAAAGAAAATATTGAAATTTTCAGCGTTCTAAAATGAAAAATGAACTAACCTTAATTGTGTTTGGATAAAATTTAAAATTTCTATAAAATTATAATTAACTACCAACATTAATCTTTTAAAAATAGTACTCTATCGGTGTCATTTTACGTGATGTTTTAGAAGAAAAAAATCATTTTAAATTATATATCATTTTATAAAATTAATAAAATATTAATTTTTTATAAAATACAATAAAAATAATTGATACTCAATAATAAATAATTTTTTTTAATTAATTAAAGAAAAAATCTATTAAAACATTACATTATATTTCTTTTTAAAACTCATCAAATTTGTTATATTTTTTAAATAACACAGGAGTATTTGAGAGGCTTATAGATGGAAAGACTTTAACTACTATGAGAAGGGACTTTTTTAATGCACGTATATTGAAAATCCCAAATCACTCATACATTTGACAAAAGAACCTTTATTTGCAGTTAGATAAAAAGTAATCCTTTTTAGCAGAGTTCCATAAATAATTACTAATAAAGGGTCTGCATCTCTAAAAAGAAACTAGAATTTTAATTCATACAGTATGAGTAACTTTTATATTTTATTAATACTTTTAAAAGTATTCAAAAGATAAAAAAAATAAGTTATTAATAAAAAAAAATCATTTGAATAGTTAGATAAGAAAAATTAAAAATTTTATAATGTTAATTTTTTTATTAATTTACCATATTTAAATAAATAAATAGTATTACTGTAGATAACATAGCTAACTATAAATATATTTTTTATTTATAATTATTTTTCGAATTTACTAATAAATTCTTATTATAAATTTATAATTTAAAATTAAATTACAATAAAAAGTCATTTAGAAATTAGGAGAGGGATATTTTTCTTTTTTTTTATATAAATCTTAATGAGTGAAAGTTACACTCAAGAAAACAAGAAAAAAAATATAAAAATTTAAGTAATTGAATTAATAAATTATTATATAACATATATATTTATATATGTAAAACAGATGATAAGTTTAATAGTATATTATCTTAAAATTATTGAAAAAAGACAATCTCTTTATAAGCGGTTCGAAAATAACCAGTGAAAAAGGCTGACTGATTTAACAAAATATAAATATAAAAACTATTATTATCCATTTCTCGTTCAACCACGTACAAAGGAGTTAATTTTTAGAGTAACTTTTTGTGTACGTTTTATTTTTAATTAATATTCATAATTTATCTTTATTATTCATTATATCATATTATATTAGTTATCACATTTATATTTTTTTTTTATTAAATACCATTTAGAAAGAAAGTGTCTAGTCATATATATGTAATTATTATTATATTCAAATATATTTTTATCTTTTATATTTTTTTTAATCTAATTTCTTAAGTTTAAAATTTTTAATTTAATTCCTTAAAATATATTTCCTATGCTAAAATTAATTAGTCTAATAATTGTTTACATTGATAATGGTGATTTTAATTAACACGTATATGATATTTTTTATAATTTAGGTTTAATTGTAAATTTTATCATTAAATTTTTATTTTTTGATCAATTTTATTTTTAACAAATTAATTTGAGATATTTTATCCTTAATTTTTAAGAAATTATGTATTTAATTCTTAGTTAGTTATTCCACAAAAATTGAAAGTAAAATTCATCAAAAAATAAAATTGTTGGGAGTAAAATTTGTTGAAAAGTAAAAAAGTTAAGGTAAAATTTGTTAAAAGTAAAATAATGGAAGATAAAATTTACATGTTTGTTAAAATTAAGAATAAAATAAGTCAAATTAATTTGTTGAAAGTAAAATTCATTCAAAAATAAAAAAATTTAAAGTAAAATTTATAATCAAACCTACAATTTATCACATATCATTATATTCATTTAGTGTAATAAATTTACATAATGACTAAATTTAATAGAAATACTTTAAGATGAAAATGATTTTTTAAAAACTTAAATAACATTTTAGTTCTTAAAAAGTTGAAGTTTTTTATTTTAATTATTTAAAAATTTTTGTTTTGATTTTAATCCTTTAAAAATTAATTTTTTTTATTTTTAGTTTCTATTTTAAAAAAATTGTTAAATAAAAACAACATTGTTAATACATTAATTTATCATATTATCAAAAAATTCTATAGAACAGTTACATGTAGTTTTGTTATCAAATTGTGTTTTTAAATTTTTTATTAATTAGTTTAATATCAGTCATTGTTTTGAGCATAGGAGGTTTAAAAACACAAAAATAAAAATAATATGTGACTGTTCTATCAAATTATTAGTTACTGGAAGGTCAAAATCATTATTATATCATCAGGTAATACAATTATTTGAAAGTAAAGATTAAAATTAAATTTTTTAAATATTTTAAAAAATAAAAAAAATAAAAATAAAAATATTTTATTTTATAGAAATCAAAAGAATTATTTAAGTGTTTTTGAATATGTAAGAGACATTAAAAAATGAAATAAATTACCAAATATATTTATTTCAGCCTTTTTGTTGTATTAAAAAGAATAAGATTGGGTGTGCCATCTAATCATGAGACACTAGAAAACAAGAGCCTCACCCTTGTTCACTCTCCCACACCAGTGCACGTGTCTCCTTTCTTCTCTCTTCTCTCTTTTCTCTCCACTCTCACACCCTACTACCCCACCCTCACCTTCACCTTGGCACACCACAATGCCAGATCTTGCTTCCATTGCACCGAATGCACACAACAATGATCTTCAATTCAATTCTTCACTGTGGATTCGGAGAACCTTCTCTGCATGGCAATCGCAAGAATCACTATCATATTTGGTGCCAATGTGTGGACTCCTCATCAATTTCATGTGATTGGATAATATGGGTGAATATTAAATGACTTTAACCCAATTTTGGTATGATAGAGGGAAATAATTTAAGATGGATAAAAAATAAGTTAGGATGTTTAAAAGAAAACTAAAGTAAAATTAATTCTCAAAATTATAAGATTTGTTGTATTATTTTTTATTTGTTTTTTATTTTTGTATTTTCTTTAATCAAATATTTATGATGTTCATTTTATTTCTCAAATATTTTTTATTTATTTATTTTTATTTTTATTTACCTTATTTATCTCATCTTTACCAAACGTAGTAGATGAATAGAATAACAATACTAAAATGTTTCAAGAGGGAGTAGATAGAGACAATAATGGAATTTGATTTCTAGTCGGTATGTATCCTCTCTTGAAACACTCTAATGTTGTTATTTTATTTATCAATGAAATTATAATATTACATATATTATGAGTTTAAATTTTTGCAACGGGGAGGATCATTTTATTTGGGTAAAAAAAATATTTTTTTTGTCTCTTATTTTGTATGATATGCAATTTTAGTTTTTTATTTTAAAATAGAGATATTTAATTTTAATTTTTAAAAATAAGTAATTTTGCTCTCATATTTAATTTTGTATATATTTTATTTTTTTTTATTTTGGTCTAATTAAACCTTAATCTTAATATTCATCTAAAATATCGTCAAGAAATGATTTAATTACTTAAAATATAAGAAAATAAGAAATAAATATAAATAAAATAAAGAATTAGTCAAATTTTATAATTTTTAAAAATTAAGAAATTAAATTCTCTATTTTAAATGAGTGAAACAAAATTATAAATTAAAATAAATAGAAAGACAATAGTTATATTTTAACCCTTTATTGTTATCTGTGAACTCATTTATCTTTCTGAGTTTAATTCTCATGTTATACATAGGTTAAAAAAACTATATTCATAAATCATTAGAAATTATTTTTATATGATTTTTAGATAATTATTTTAAAATTAATAACCT
>JAMLFT010009051.1:0-13080 GCA_026544285.1 Pachyrhizus erosus | reverse complement strand
TGTAAATTTTTTAAAATTAAAAATAAAATATATTAAATTAATTTATTAAGAACAAAATTCATTAAAATAAAATTTACAATTAAGCGTGAATAAAATTCACACTGCACATGTATATTTTGACTGTCTTGATGAGAGTACTTTGATGTCAAATACTGGATTAGTGTTATTCTCGCGCTCACCAGCTTGTCATCCGGTGGATTGGATTGGAACGAGTCAATTTATTGAATTACTTTTAGATTTATTTTTTTAGTGTTAGTTAAATATTATTTTATTGTATATAATATTGTATTATGAATTTTAAGGTGATAGGAATGGTTTGTAAAAAGGTTTTGTATTAAAATAATTTAGTAAGATAATATATTTGTAGAGAAATTGAAGAGAAGGTAATATTGTTTGTGATTGAAATATTATGTTGAGAATATTTGTATTTATTTATTTAATAGTTAACCTAATAATTTTTATTTTTTAAATTTAGTGGGTCAATTAAAGTCACATCCCTGCAGATTGGGTTTAGCTGATATTTGGAATCCAATTTAAGTCTAACTCAGTCATCTCTTCATCGGCTAAAAAATGGATTGAGTGAAGTGTTTGTACAGAAGGATGCTCGCGGAGAAGGCCGAAATGTGGCAGCCATTGGCGGATATCACTTCCTCTGGTAAGACCAAATTCTCTGCAATTGGCGGTGAGATTCCAAATCTCCGATCCCCAATTGACGAAATGGTATCATTCTCAGTTTCAAAACCCCTCCCATTGAATGGTTTCTTTAATGGCTTACTGTGTGTTAGGCCTTTTAGGGATATTACTTACTATGCTTTTGGTTATGATCACCTTAATGACAACTACGTCTTACTAGTGTCTGTCAGAGGTTTTCATGAAACTGTCACCAAAATATATATACCTTTGGTGCAAGTTCTTGGACAGCCATTCAGAATTTGTTGGTAGCACTAGCAGTGACACTATTAAATGGATAGCCAAGGGAGGTGCAAATGATCACGAATGGATTATTCTTTCCCTTGATTTGGGGATGGTGACAAGACTTACAATCCTGTGCTAGATGTCTGTGTTTCTTTCTTTGACTCTGAGAAAGCTCATGAAGGAGTACGAGGTTCAAGATTCTTGGACTAAATTCATCATCATCTCTCACCTTATTCGAGGTTCTAGGATGATCATTTACGCTGGCCGCTTCTTTCAGCTCGTGTATTTCAGAAAATGGCGTTGTTCTCTTCAAAACTAGTCTTTTTGAAATAGTTCTCTATAACTCAAATCATGATAGGTTGGATTATCCTGGGATTAGGGGCGAGGGCGACCTTTGGTTCGATTCGCAAATTTAGCATGAAAGTTTGGTTTCTCCAAAATGTTAAAATCCCAATTGTAGACTCTTTCCCTGTTGTGCTTATGCATAGTTCTGATTAAAACAATTCACCATTTTGCTTCACAATTTTTGGAAGCTGACAATATATTATTACCTTTTAATTATGGAGTCCTTAAGCTTTTTGTTTCTCTCTTTTGTTGTTTGATCTGTTAGTCCTGTCATGCTTGTTTTTCCCATGATTTTTGTGTGTGTGGACTTTATTAGTTGGTTTATATCTATTACAAGAATCACTTACAATTGGTGTTCTCCATCTCATATTTGTCTTAACTTTTGATCATATGTTTCAAATAGCTGGATTGCACATACACGACTGTTTCTCCTATTAAAGGAAAACTTGAGCAATAGATTCTTCTTTACTTTTTAATTATTATAGGCAATTTGTTGCATTTCTTATTCTTTCATGACATTGGAGATGTTCTTCAATTTAGTAAGAAAAATGATTTTAAAGAAGTGTTGTAACTTTTATTTTCATCTCTCTCTTGTCAGTTTTATTTACTTGTTGGTCAGTAACCTTGACATAGATCTATTGCTAAGTTTGATAAGTTAATTTATCTCAAAATCTATACCACAAAGTTAATCAGTTGCAGCATTTGTTAATTTTGGATTTCAATTAGAATGGCAAAATGACCACATTTCATATAAAACAGCAATACTCTTCATAATTTATACTGACATTCACCGAATAAATCATGCTCATAAATAGTTTATCGAAACCCCAAGGTGTTTCTAAATACATTAAGAGATTCAATTTGTAAATCATTGACAAAATACTTGGGAATAAGGATGACAATAAGTACTGTCAAGTAGAGCATGCTAAAATATGATGCTTGTAAGTGCTTTACTGTTGAAATAGAAATTGGGATTAGTCTATCACTGTTCACCTGTTTGGGTAGCTTTGAGGTGTAACCTCACCTTCTCCATCATGTCGTTCAGCTGTTGGATAGATCTATGGAATAGAACGCTGGCTCCTGTTTATGTAGAGCTCGCTCTGTACTACACTTAGGGAGTAACGGAGTATATGTTTCTTATAGCATTCTTTTATGGTGTTCTGAACTTCAATGATTTATGCAGTTGCTAATCAATCGGAGCCAGGCTACTTACTGAGTTGTTACAAACTTAACTATAGTCATAGATTTGAATTTAGTAACTATGTCTAAGTTGAGGTCAAAGTTCATTGCCCTTTTCTGCGTCCTTTTTAAGGCTTTAGTCGAGTATATTATTAAATATGATGTAATCATATAAAAAAGTGAGGTTATTTTTTCATGGATAACTTATATAACATTTGAAGTATAGGGTGATAATGAGTTATCCTATGCATGTTATTCATCGAGAAACTTTTCATTATTGTTATAGACTTATTATTTATTACTCTCCTTGTTATATACTGATAAAGATATGATTTATTTTGTTAAAGATATGTTTTATCTTATGTAAATAAGGAAATTTGTATAATTACACATCAGGGAACTTATCCTTATTAATTTTTATTTTGATTTCTTTTTTTGTTTCCTTGTTATTTATAAAAAAAAAATAAAAGGATTATTTGTGTGGTTAAACACACAGTACACTATAATACATTATTTTCTTTAGTTCACACGCATCATGCCCAAGTTCGCACTTGACACTTTTTCTAGCGTACCCATCGTCTGACGACTTTTTTCCTATCCTTTCCCACTTTCGATGGTCTTTGCCAAGCTGTTTTTCGCACTATTTGGTTGATTTCCTCCATGGTCTTTCACGATTCCACATAAGTTATGATCTTTACCATTGTACCATTGATCTGATGCAAAAAATTAACTAAGACAACCAACTACAACACTTGGGTTGTTATTGTACATTTGTGGTTCCAAGGCCAAGGTTGCGTTGACCACCTTACTATCAAAGTTATTGATGTTCTTACTGCCGAGCTATCTCGTTGGCAACAAATTGATGTCTACTTATGTAGTTTTCTTTAGTTCTCTCTTGCTCCTAATGTCCAGTCCTAGTTTCAAGCTTATCCTACTTGTTATGATGTATGACATAAGACCAAGAAGGTTTATTTTAATGACATTCATGGTCTCTATAGTGTTACCATCGCCTTGATAAACGTCAAATTAGAAAACATGGATGTTGAAACCTATCTTGGTAAATTTAAACGTTTAATTGCTAATTATATCACTTTTATGTGATTTACTAGTAATGTAGAGACCTTTTACAAACAACGCAATTAGTTTTTTATGATTCTTGCACTTACTGATCTTATATTTGAACTTGATGATGTTTGTAATTAGATTTTGTCAGAATTTGTTGTTTTTACCTATGACATGGTCAACGAACGACTACTTTGCCTCTCCATTCCTCGCACCTTTGGTTAGACCTCTGTCTCTTCTAGTGATTCCTCCACTCTTGTCTCACACTCTTCTTGTGGTGGACATAATGGAAGTCGTGGTAGTCACTGTTGTCCTCATTGTAATTATTGTAACTACTATAACAATGTTGAAGCTAAATGTCGCACCAAGGCCAGAGAATAATTGAAGCCAGTAAATGTTGTCTAAGTTGCTTTTTCTTCTATAGTTGACTTTCTTATCCCACCTGTAGTTGTTACCATATCTATTGTTAAGTATCATGATATTCTTCAACTTTGGTGACTGCATTGCTTGTTACCGTTGTGGCCCTGTCTAGTAATCACGTTGTCTTTGTCTATCAGTTTCGTTCCTTTGGACCTTGAATCTTTAACTTCATTGCCTCAGATCATGTGACCGGTAACAAATTTTTTTTTCTCTCAATTGTCTTTTTCGTACTCTTTACCTTTTATCATTCTTGCAAATGGTTCTTGCACTCCCGTTTGTGGCATTGGACAAACTAATCCTCTTCCTAACTTATCTCTAACCTTTGTCTTATATGTTCCTGGTTGCCCCTTTAATTTAATTTCAATCAACAAACTTACTTGTACTCTTGACTATTCTATTTTATTTGTTAACAACTTTGTTCTTGTTTAGGATTGGTGTACCAAGTGTACGGTTAAAGCAGGGTATGAGACTAGAGGATTGTACAAATTATCACTATCTGTGGCTTGTGTTTCCACTGTTTCTACAGAGCTTGCTCATCAGCATCTTGGTCATCCTAGTTTGGACAAACTACGTTTTTAGTCTCTAACATTTCTTTCATTATCACTCTTCAATGTAAGTCATGTCAGTTAGGCAGACACATTTGTCAAACATATAGTCCTTGTGTCAATAAATGTGTCGTCTTACCTTTTACATTAGTCTACTATGATATTTGGTGTTCTAGTCGTGTTTGTTCAAACTTAGGATATTTCTATTTTTTTATTTTTTTTTTCTTGATTTTTCCAAATGTACATGAGTTTTCTTAATGAAAAATCGTTTTGATATTTTTCTATTTTTCAAGGCTTCTGACATGAAATAAATAATTAGTTTGGTATTACGATTAAAATTCTAAGTACTAATAATGTTTGTGAATATACATCTTTCTAATTACAATTTTTTCTAAATTCACAGGACATCTTTCACTAAACATCGTGCATTCACACCACAACAAAATTGTGTTGTTGAATGAAAAATCCTCACATGTTTGAAGTAGCTTGTACCCTTCTTCACTAATGTCTCATTTCATTTATGAGGCGATGCTCTTCTCACAACATGTTACTTGATAAATCGCATGCCTTCATTTGTACTTGATAATCAAATTTCATACTCCATCTATACATTGGCCTTCTTCGAGTCTTTGGATGCATGTGTTTTGTTTATGATCTTACACCAAGGAAAGATAAAATGTCACCTAAGTTTATCAAGTGTCTCTTCCTTGGATACTCTCGTCTTAAAAAAGGTTATCATTGTTTTTGTCCTTCATTATGCAAGTATATTGTTTTTGCTTATGTGACCTTCTTTGAAATTACATCATTTTTCTACTCCACGGTTAATAATGTTTCTCTAATTGCCCTGTCCTCTGTTTCGCCTATTGCACTAGCTCTAATCATTTCCCTTTTTCCACCACCACTACTTATCTACCATAGATGCACACAATAATCACATATGGTGCCACTTATTAATCCTTCAACATTATCTCATGTTCCAACTGCTCCTCTACCATTGTTGCTTGCACTTAACTTTCCTATTGTTCTTCGTAAAGGTATTCGTTCCACCCGCAATCATAACCTTATTTTTCTTATAATTATGCTTGTTTATCTCCTTCCTATTTATCCTTTATCAATTTCTTGGATTCTATCTCTATCTCTAAGTCCATAGGTGAAGACATGACTTATCCCAATTGGCAACAGACGATGTTGGAGGAAATGGCTACTCTACATGCGAGTGACACTTGAGGACTTGTTCATTTATCTGTTAGCAATACCATAGTGGGTTGTTGTAGGGTGTATATCGTGAAGATTGGTATGGATGACATTATTAATTGCTATAAAACTCGCTTGGTCGCCAAATAGTGTACTTAAATTTTTGGTCTTGATTATGGGAACATTTTTTCCCCTTTGGCCAAAGTTACCTCTGTTTGTCTTCTTTTTTTGGCTATGTTTGTCATTTATCATTGGCCTTTGCATTAGTTGAATATTAAGAATGTCTTCTTACATGGTCAATTGAATGAAGTTTACATGAATTAACCATCCAGATTTACTATTTCTAGCAATTCTCACTTGGTGTGTCGACTTCGTTGATCTTTATATGGCTTAAAGCAATTTCCTCGTGCTTGATTTGATAATTTTCGTTTTGTCTTACTTTAGTTTGGTATGACTCGATGTGAGGTTGATCATTTCATATTTTTCCTACATTCTCCATTTGACCTTTGTATCTACTTGGTCGTTTACGTTGATGACATTGTCATTATTGGTGATGACTCAAATGACATTTTTCAACTAAAGTTTCATCTTCACAATCAATTTCATACAAATTACTTTAGTCCCCTCAAATACTTCCTTAGCATTGAAGTTGTCCATTCCTCCTCTAACATTGTCATTTCTCAACGTAAGTACGTTTTGAATATTTTAACCGAGACTGGTATGCTTGATTGTTGTCCAAATATTATGAATCCTATTGTAAAGCTTCTTCTGGGTTAGGGAGAGTCACTAAAAGACCCTAAAAGATATTGTTGTTTGGTGGACAAATTTAATTACCTTACTGTCACTAGACTAGACAGTACCTTTGTGGTCAATGTTGTCAGTCAGTTTCTAAATGTACCTTATGACAATCATTGGGATGTTGTGATGCACATTCTTTGATACATAAAAAAAGCACTAAGTTGTAGATTACTATATGAAGACAAAGTTAATGCCAAGATTATTTGTTACTTTGATGCTCACTAGGCTAGATCACCATTAGATAAAAGGTCTACTTCTGAATATTGTGTTCTTATTGGAGGAAACTCGATCTCATGAAAGAGCAAGAAATAGAACATCATTGTTAAATCTAGTGCCGAAGCTAAATATCGTGTTATGACAGCAGTTACATGTGAAATCTCATGGCTTAAGCAACTTCCCATTAGTTAAAATTTGGAGACACTTAGGATACTAGATTAATATGTGACAATCAAGTTATCATCCACATTACGTCAAATATGATATTTCATGAGCATACTAAACACACAGAGATTGATTGTCACTTTGTTTGAGAAAAGGTACAATTAGGAGAAATCATCATTGACTCTATTAGCTTTAGTGATCAACTAGAAAACATGTTCACTAAATCTCTCAAGGGTTCTCGAGTTGATGACATTTATAATAAATTTGGCTCATATGATATATATGCTATAGCTTAAGGAGGAGTGTTAAAGATATGATTTATTATGTTAAAGATATGTTTTATCTTTTGTAAATAAGAAAACATGTATAACTATAAATTAGAGATCTTATCTTTTCTTGCTATCTATAAATAAAAGAATTATTTGTGTAGTTAAAACACAATACACTGCAATACATCATTATTTTTCTTTACATACCAAAGGTGAGACATCCTTTGCAACTTCTTTAAGACAATAAAAGATCAATGATGATTATAGTAGTGCTACTGAGAAAGACGTTGAGTTTGTTGTCAAATGATCTAGTTAAAGAGATGATAGTGGTACAAACTATTCTAGTAACCTCATACATAATAATGAAACATGTGCTTTTAAATTAAAAATCTCATCATTAATTACCTTGTCATCATTATAATAAAATCTGAAATCTCAAAATATGAATACCTAAAACACCTTACAAATCCTTAATAATAAACCATAACAATGTGGAATGTTTTTTTTATAATTTATTTAAAATTATATTTTTTTTATATTTTTCATAATTTATAAAAACTAGAAATTAAAAGTTAATTTTAAAAAATTATATGTAACTTTAACAAAACAATGACTTTATTATTTGAACATAAATTATATTATATTCTATCATTATTTTATTTATAATTTAGTACAAACCAAATATTACATAAAATTAAAGCTTATCTTTATTTTTATTCTACTCTTGTAGCTTATCTTTATTTTTATTCTACTCTTGTGTCCTATTATTTCATGTCCATTAAGCAAACCCTACATACTAGTGTAATTCTTGGTGGGAATTTAGGTTTTGAGCTTTGATGACAAATCAAAGTTGTTTCAATATGCTAATGGTTACAATAATGAGAATGGTGATGTACACAATTATCTCAAATAAATTAAAAAATATCACTTATCTATTATTGTTAAACCGAGTCTCAAGTGTAATAATATTTTCTACAGAATTAATAGAGGAGAGAACCAAACACGCTACATACATAAAAAGAAGGTCGGTGGAAAAAGGAAAAGTAAATGAGTGAGAGAGAGGAAACTCTTTCTTGATTCTATTATCCCAGGGGAGAGACCAGGAGTGGGTAAATTTACATTTGAAATACAAATTTAAGAGAGGGATGGGTTCATGTGCCAAAACTCTTCAATTAGGCATTTATAATACCAATACCATAACCACTATCACAACCTCCTTTGATCGAAACCAAGGGTACACGTGAATTGGCACGGGTCAAAAAATTTGAATCAAGATACAAAACTATAACCGTGATGTCATCGTGGAAATGTCTCCTCACCCCTCTGTCAATCTTTTTCAAGTCTGAGTATCTCATTTCTCTTTTCTTCGCAGCTTCATAAAGTGCAGTTTTCACAAGTTTCTTCGCTGCTCCCTGTGTCACAACCACGTGTTCAATAGAATTTTATACAAAAAAATGGGCCACCGAAGTCAGCCAATGCCATGCTAAATAATTACAAATGTTTCAGTCCAGTGAACATCAAATACTAAAACCAAGTAACAAACATTATGACAGTTAGTTATATACAAAGGAAACTCAACTAAATTAGAATCCTACATTACGTGGACAGCTCTGGACAATGTCAACTGCTTCTTGATTGCTCATGTGCTCCCATAACCCATCTGATGCAAATATAAGAAACTGATCTTGAGGACACAGATTCTGTGCTAGTATTGCTGGTTCAGCTTTAAGGATTGGCTTCTCAAAGGGTTCTGAGAGTCGAAATTTTGACAATAATGGTGCCTTATTAAACTCTGCCTTCTTTAGATAGGCATCACCAATGGATCTTGAAATCTACAATATAAATAAACAACCTGATTAACACAACTCTTAAGTTCATCATGCTGGCTATGCCATTTACTTTTCTTTATACCATCATTTTCAAACTACAAACATATTCATGAGTTTTCTCGTGGGCCACAAAATAACCATAATTGGAAGCCTCAAATGAGGCTAGTGTATTAACAAGAAACAGAATAAGCCTATAATGAACAATATAATTCAATTTGGAGTGTGGGAAGATGAAAACATGTTGATCAGGAAAAGGACTGGGAGAGTGAACGGTCACTTTAGTCCTCTAACTTTTTCCATTGACTTCAAATTTGTCTTTCTACTTAAAAATCCTCCCTTTTGGTCCTAGAAAAACTATAAAAAATAATCACGTTAGTCCCAAAGGAAAGATTAATGTGGCTGACTTTTGGTGGTTTTTTTTTGTGAACCTAGGTTATTTCTTGGCTGAAAATTAAAAATTAATCCCTTGAAGTATTAAGATCTATTTAAAGGGATGAACTATCAATAGAATTTTTTTCATACACAAGAGCATGATGATCAAACTCCTTATCACATAGCTAAGAGACATGATAATCTATCAATTATTCTACACCATATTAATTGACTTTTTGATGATTTGAGGATAAAAATGGTTGATCTTTTGATAATTCAAGGACTTGAAGAGGCTTTTTCAAGTACAGGGACTAATTTGAAGTTGGTGAAATAGTTGGAGGAATAAAATGGCTGTTCAATCAATCAATGACCCAATGATGTGGGACGTGCAGAATTGCACAACACAAAATTTGCTAAACAGATAACCTCCTGATGCAAACCTGCATTATATAAAATTGATCCCCAAACAACCAACCAAATCCACGAAGGCCAGTTTTTCTCAAGATGTGAAAGTAGTAATAATCAGACAAACTAAATGTCACCGAGACATTCAACAATATTTGCAACTCATGTAACCAATGATAAATTGAATCAACCATGGTCCCCTGAATCTGGTTCTGAAACTCAATTCAGGTTCCTGATCTTCTAAAATTGGATCCTATGCTATACGTAATATAAATAAGCAATACAGGATAATTAAATAAAATTAGAAAAAAATCAATTGTTATCCAAACAAAACCAAGCAAAACATTGAGGGTTGCATGAATTGGAAAAGGAATAATAGTTTGCAGAAGAGATTAACACAGACCTTAAATGTGTTGGTGTGTATCTCATGAATAAACAATGAATCTTGAGATAAAAATTAAAAAGTCACCTGAATCAGACCCTTCACGCGCCAGACCTGGTGCTTCATAACCACAATCTGCGGATCATTAGGATGCAATGAGCGCAACTCTTCTCTGACAGATGCCAGGCTAGCATTGTGCTCCGCGGATAGTTGAACAGCTTTAATCTCTTTCATAGAATCCAGTCTACCTAATACTGCTCGAGAATCTCCTGCATTTGCAATATAGAGCTCCCCACTACATATTATGCCTATTAAACAGCAAGATCCAACTGATGCTATCGGTGGCTTGTGCAGCCACTGCTTCTCTACCAGAGAAAGAAATTCTTCTTCAGTTGCCAAGAATGCTTTATTGATAACATCAGCAGACATTCCATTATTTTCCGAAGTAAATTCTGCATTAAGATCAATCATTAAGTCAGTAAAACATATCAACCAGCTATAAAACTCATAGAGCACGAAGACAACAACCTTAGGATAAAACCCCCTTTTCTGCATACAGTCAGTGTTAACTCAATAACTAATAGGCAAAAGTAAAGGAATAAAAATATATAAGTTGGCTCATATGCTTGAAGATCAATGCTTGAACTTGAAGTTTATAAGCTGGCTCATATGCTTATGCAGTCTACAGAATGCTCAAGGATTTCCACTTGGGTGAAGTTAACAAAATAATATACATATGCTTTCTCCCAGAATATACTCCTTTCATTAGAGCCAGCCAGGTTAGCAGAAAAAGTTATCCATTAAGTCTGGCCATATTGGCTTCAAAAGCATGAACTACCCAGACTTTGTTTGAAAACAAAGTTTATTAACGATGATTAAATGATTATATACTAGGTTCATCCCTATTGAAATAAATTGCCATCATCCATTTGATGCCATCTAATGAACATTCAATTAAGAATAAAATGTAAATATCATATAGATCTTGAACAATAAAGAAAAAGAATCATACCAAGAAATACATAGTGCTGTTAGAAACACAAAAATCAAAAGTTCCAAATCTGTTTTAAACGGTTCTTACCAATCTAACTAGAAACAACAACCAAATCTTATTACAGTAAGGTCAGTTACATCTCACATGGATCAAACAACTACATCAAATATCCCATGAAGCCTTATCCTATTTACAGTATGGCCGTTTCTGTGGACAACTACATCAAGGATTTACCAGTTAAGTGATCAAATTGGTAATGCACTCAATTGCAAAATTTATTTCCAGAAATAACAATTTGTGTCGCGGGGTGAAGAAAGAAGAAAAACTTACTTGTGATATTTTTAAATAGACGGTCATTGACAAACCGGGCAGCTTCTGGACCTCCATGCCCATCGTAAATACCAACAAAAGTTCCTTGAGGATTTCCCTCAGTTAAGCTCAAGGGGCCGGATTCAAGTTGGCTTTGATCCTCTAACAAATTGTTTGCTTGAATAACTGCCATTGAGAATTCACCATTCGCATGTCTTCCCGAATCTTTATACCACAACAACCCATTAGCACGTCCACTTGCATCTCCATGCTTACTAGAAATTTCACCCACGTCAGATCCTCTCCAACAGGGCGAGACAATTCGCCTAATTGTAGCTGATACCATCCCTTACATAGTCTCTCACACACAACTGACCAACAAGTAATTCATCTAATAAAAGTCAATGACAATATCAAAAGGCCTACTTTCCTATCTACATCATCTACTTAATGAGCTCAAGTCACAAGCTCCACAAATCAAATGCCTATTAAGAAATACTGACACAGTAATATATAACAGTGGAAATCACCAAAGACGTTATTGCAGTGTCCAAGACCTGCAACAAAATTTGAGATCATAATCAATTCAGAGACTCCATCATTAACTCTCTATCAAACAAATCCAGAATGGGGTTGCATCAATCACGATAAGAAATTGAACAATAGCCAAGTAAGGCCAACATTTATCGCCAGAAACAATCAAATTGAAAAAAAGACAGCCCTTGAAACTGCACAGACAATATTCTAAACTAATAAAAATGTGATCAATTTGTAGATCACAAGAAATTAAAAGAAAAAAACAACTTTAAAAGAAATTTATATTTTTATCGTACCTTAGATAGATATGTTGAGAAATTTAGTATTTTGATGACTCCTGATGACCCACTAATGATTTTAATGAATTGATGTAAAGATGTCAGCTTTGATCATAGATTTGGAAGA
Organism: Pachyrhizus erosus; assembly: GCA_026544285.1. Classification (NCBI taxonomy): domain Eukaryota; kingdom Viridiplantae; phylum Streptophyta; class Magnoliopsida; order Fabales; family Fabaceae; genus Pachyrhizus; species Pachyrhizus erosus. The sequence continues at coordinate 739 of JAMLFT010009051.1, read as the reverse complement.
TAGACAAAGTTTGGGGAGAATAGGTATGGTTTGTTTGTTTCTCCTTTTCTTATTCCATGATAAAAAGGGAATTAGAGAAGAAGAACAAAATGAGTCGGTCTGGGTTGGTGGTGGAAGGAATTTCCAAATGGCTTTTGGCTTTTGGGGTTGGTCGGCAGGTTTTGTTTTCTAAATTTTATTGCCTTGGTGGGGTTTAGACTTTGACCTCCAACTAACCACCATTTTAGGCAACTTTTCCTCATCTTTCCGTCTTCTTAATTTAGTATATTGCAACCTTTTCTTCAGACAATCTAACGAACCCAGCGTTTCCCCAAACCTCACTCTCTATTACACTTTCTATTTTTGAAAATATCTTTGACTTGATCACAAGACCTAAGGTCAAGGAGTTGTTCTATGAAAAATGTACAACACTATTTATAGAATATATTCAGTACTGATTATAAAAGTATTTTATATTATATATATATATATATAAGTTATGCATTTGTTAAGTTATCTTGTATAATCCGAAACAATATGTATTGTTTATAAAAATGTATTATTTGATAAATGATAAATGTTAAGTATATTTTTTTATCGATAATTATATGTATAATGCCGTTATTTAAAGATCTATGTTTATATCATGTAATGAAAAAATGTTTACAAAAATTAATTATAAGCTAAAATATTATTTTAGTTTATTATGTTTTTTTATTTTTTATTTTTATTTTTATTTTTTATGTTTTAAAATTTTTGT